>CAVNYN010208063.1:0-10561 GCA_963692815.1 Nyctanthes arbor-tristis | reverse complement strand
TGTCTTTGGAATGGCTTTAGCAGCTTGTCTCGTTCCGTGTCTGTGCTTGGCTCTCTCCTAGCTCCATCGGGTTACTCTTTCGCCCCTAAGCTTAAGCTAACATTTTGCTCCTAATCCTATTTAACGAAGGGAAGGCCACACCCCCGGCCCCATCCTTAGCTGTCTTTGGCTTATGCCTTTAGTTAGCTCCTATGGGATACCTAAAAAAATCACTTTCGCAACCCAGTGGAATCTCAGGTTTTGGCTAATTCTATCTTAGGTGATTCCCCAGTTAAGGTGGTAAATTCCTAAACTTCTTAGCTTCAGTCTTGCATTAGTCACAGGATCATAAGCCTTTCCTACTTTCAGTCGAGTGTATACGAACACTTCAGTCTTAGGAAAGCTATAAGCCAACTCTATTCCAAGACTTTTTAGTTTCTATATAGTAGAGCATCTTATCCCCTATCCCTTATGAGAGCAGCTAAACCCCTCCTCCCTTATCCCTTCGATCTGGTTGTTAGTCTAGTTCCTCTCCTGGTAGGTCAAGTAGCTTTGAACCTACTTTCCTGCATCCTCGGGAGAATTCCAGGACTAGTAGCTTTTTCAGCTCTTCTTGTATGAAGGGAAGTCAGTCTTTAGCTGATTTAACTGCTTTTCCTCAATACCAAGCAGTATAGTATCCTACCTTCACTCCCCCTCTCTAAAGAAAAAGCTTTCCTTGCCCCAAATAGTTTACTAGGGAAAGAAGGATCGAGGATAGCACTGATACCACCAACCAAAGGAGATGACTCTATTGAAGTAGTATCGGAGGATGTTTTGACTCGACCAAGGTGGAGGCGTATAATAGAACACGGTATGTTCCGGTAAAAGATTATCTGGTTGGGATAGGGATCTCTTCTTCCTCATTTCTCTTGTTCGGTAAGGAATCAAAAAAAGTGGTTGGGACCGACCATCTACTAAGAGCTACTAGAAGCTAACTAGCTATCTTGGTAATGCTCTAAACCGTAGAATCACAACAACCCTTCTCGTCTACTTTCAAAGAACGCAGTCAAGCATTTTGGAGATGGATTCCAACCTTCGATCGAGTTCTCAATTTTCTTTTTTATTCATTTGTCACATAAAAGATAACCATTTTCGAAGCTATCCTCATGGTAAGAAGAGGTTTTAATTGGGAAGTATGAAATTTCCCAATCTTCGACCAATCACTCGTCTAGGGCAATAGAGAGAGAATGATCTTGATTTACTTTGTCACTAAATGCAGACTGGTCTACGACCACCCTCAAAGATGGTCAGGTTTTTGACTCGCCTCGCACTGGAAAGCAAGCTACAGCTAAGGGAATAAGGAATAGGGAGCTTCGGGAGGAGCACTTCCACTACGGGATAGAGAATAGGTCCTATTTTTTTGAAGGAACAATCTTTGGAAGAACTGCAAATAAGAGCTTTTCCTCCAAGCTCTTCTTAAACTTGTTCTAAAACCCCTTATTTTATTTTGCTAAGGTGCAGTTTCCCTAACGGACATTTGTCGGAGTGTCGTCGGAATAGAAGTAGTCATTTTGTTCAGCTTATGTTCTCTCCCATGCATTTACTCTCTCCGGTTAAACCATATCACGACTTTGACTTACCCTTATCCTATAATCCCCTCTCGTTAGCTAAACTGGCATCTAACTGTTGCTATAAAAAGCCTACAGAACTAAACAATCAAACAAAGAGAGACAAGCTCGTAGTGATTGAGAGGAGATAAAAGCTATTACCTTTACAAACCAGGTACTCATTCACTCCAATAGGAAATTCGCAAAATCTTAGCTGCTTGATAGGCGTATGTCTTAGAAAAAGTTTTCCGCTCTACTCAGATTCTCATTCAGCTTTCCAGCCCAACATACTCCGATGAATGGGTCGAGAGAGATAGCGAGGGGAGTGGGATATAGGAAGTATAGTGAATGGTTGAGTGGCTATCCAACCATTCAATCGGCTATGGAGGGGTTTAGCAAGCGGGTAAACCGATGAAGACTAGTACAAACTTAGGTAGGTCGATCGTCGCTCATCCCTCGCCTTCTCTCCCGTGAAGTGATTAATCCCTAAAATTGGCATGCAATTCCTATGGAAAGCATGTATTCCCATTGGAGAAAATTTCCACCCTCTAATGATCCACCTATCCCTTCACTTCCTAGGGATTCCGTACAGCTAGACAATCAAGGTTCAGCATACAGAGGGAGGGAATAAAAGAAATCATTTTCCGTTCTACCAGAAATGAATCAATACATAGGGAAAGTTTCTTCCAAGGGAATGGCAAGTCTTAGGCAGTCTCATATTGGTTGGGTATTCTACTTTCATAGGCGACTTTCCTGAAGGTGTTCAAGGTAGATATGCTCTTTTTCTCATAAATACTCTTTTTTGGTCAGGTAGCACAGAAGGGAGAGTTGGCCGAGTTGAAATCCTAGTTACATGTGACTGAGTGGGGAGAGGTAGGGTGAAGAGATCTGCAACTTTCACTTTGATCTTAGACTTGAACTTTCACTGCAAAATGGCACTTTTTTTTGTATTTATTTTTCTAGTAAGATTTCAATATCATCCTTCGTGAATCTTTAATCCCTATGTTCGTCATGCTATGAATATAAGTAGGCTAATTATGCCATTTCTTTGGAAGGGTAAGGTTCATCTGATATAATTCACTTACACTTCAAAAGCATTTTTTGAAATCGTTTTCCCACTTCTTTGTCAGGGTTCATGTCCCTGTAGTGACCTATTACCCTTTTTCTTGGGTTTCACACTAAGACTAATGAGCTCTAAAATGAGACTTGGGGATTGCTTCCGCTCTTACTATGCTTACAACTACCGCCCACTCTATTAGTAAAGTTTAAAAGCAGCAGCTAGCTTTATTACCTGCACCAGAGGTACGTAGCGAGGTACATGCCGATTTCCTATTAGCTTGTCTAACTCATGTCACCTAATGAATCAATTAGCTGTTCTGATGAGCGATTTGCTATATTTTCTGTGTCGACATGGCTGATTGGCCTGCATCCCCACTACTTGTATTGATTTCGTCCCCCTATATGTTGTCTACCACGTGCTGGCTTCACTCTACTTGAAAAGAGTCTCTTAGTCACCAGTGTATTAGAGTTAAGAGAGAGGGTGGGCATATCTTTCTGAAGGACGGGGATTCGTGTACTAATTGATTGCCTTAGCTTCCTTCTAATGCTCGAACTATACTTTCCTAGCTTCTTGCTTCCTAGCATTAGGCCGGCCTATGGTCCATCTAAAGGCAAGAGCTTTATGACACTTCCTTGCTCGCCTTTATTATTATATTATTAAATAGAAAAGGCATGTCTTGAAGATAGAAGTCGCTTAACTACTTGTTGCGCCTATTACCTCTTTGCTTTCTTGCATCTCGAAACTGATTCAAGGTATACTATCTCCTATCTTATATGAGATAGCTTTCACAGGGATTCTTACTAAGACTAGCACCAGATTTTCCACATGCAGTTGATGAATTAGCACTCTCGATTCATTCTTCCAAAGAGCAGGGGATTGATTTGCCCACTGCTAGAATGAGGACAAGCCTAGCTACTTTGCAAGCATTCCAGGCTATGCACCTAACTGTGGTTATTCCTCCCACTCCAAAAGGTTATTCTAGGCCAGGCTAAAACTTCTTCACCTTCCACTAGCGGATGAATACTAAACTCAAGATATCTCCTCTGCATGCAGAAAGGAAAAGCGACTTTTCAATGGTATATGCCGAAAATCCTATGTTTGGAGTGACCATGAATAGACTGCTGGAGACCCTTCTTTCATGAGATGCCAATACAGTGTTGGAAGGCTAAAAGAAAGAAGTACACGAAAGCCCTACCTTATTAGAAGATTAACTAGTCAAGGAGAAGAAGTGGCTAGCTCAGTTCGTGAGTCTAGTTCTGTTGAGTAGTTCAGGAAGCCCTTTCGTAGGCGGATCTTCTTTAGTCACAAAACTCCTTCCAATAGATCCACGAATAGGTAGAGAATGATGGTCTCGTTAAAGAAGACTTTCTAAAGCTTTCCATGAATGAAGAAATAAAGCAAGCAAATAGGCATTCATAGGTAACATCAATAGATCCATCGGTTGAGCTACCTTCCGTCATCTCTCTATCAGGAATGGGGAATAGAAGGAAGAGCTGTCTTCATTTTCCATGAAGAAAAGGTCCGTAACGTGGGGCTTTCATTAGCTAAAAAGTTGAATTTCGGGTCTGGGACAACAGAATCGAGAGCCTTTGTTCAATCTCCCTCGTATCTACCACCTATATTCTACTTGGGTTCTTCCCAGTATATGCTATCCAACATATCTTCTTTTGTCGAAGCTTACATCTGAGACTTTGTATCTAGAAAAGAAAGTCCTCTCGCGATCAAGGGCTTTTTCTCTCTTTGGCTCAGTTCTAAGTCGAATGATGATTAGGAAGTGATAGACCTTGAAAAGGAAAGAAAGGAAAACTACATTTAGAAAGCGAGAACAGAGAATACAAAACTGATAAAAGACTCCCACGGGTCCGCTCCCGGGGGAATTCTAAAAGCCAGCTCTAATCAACAAAAAAGTAGTGATACACTTTCCTAAAGCAACGAAAGGCATAGTGCGCTTGGACGAAAGTTGGTAAATCAATTCCATGCCTTAAGCATAGTAAAGTAAGACATCCACTAAATGCAATAGATCCCTGGAAAGCGAAAGCTGTGTTTTCCCGTCACTACTATTTCTTTGATCTGGAAAAGGCCGTGAGTAAGAATCTCCTTCATAGGCCCAACAGGGATTGGTTCCGAGGACTTTGGATACTGACTTAGTATGACTTCACTTTTTAGTTCGATTTTCACTAAGCCAAATCTCTTTTTTCTTTCAATGGTTGCTAGATATGTCTAAACAGAAGGAAGAAGATCTCATTTGTCCAATCCACCTCATAGTGTCCTTTTCTTCTTTTTTCACATGCATAAACTATTCTATCAAAGAGACAAAGTAGGGGAATCCTCCTAGTTAGCGCTCTGTTGTTCCCATGTCTCCTATCTGTGTAGTGCAAGCCAGCCCTGGACTTTAAGTTGAACTCCCCTTACTGTTGTCCCTATTGGCTTATCTCCATTCGTTTGCCGGATTGTGCCATCCTATTAGCCTCCCCATGTTTGCCTTCTTTTCCTCGATGTCTTCTACGCGAATAGGCTATGCTACCATTAGTATCAAAGCTAAGCACTCCTAGGCTCAGCAGATAAGACGGGATTTAACTAAGAGAATGGCTATTCTATTCCTATCATCAAGAAAATCGGCTCCATCAATGAATGACTTTCCCCTAACATTTCTATTTTTAACAACCTCAAAGAGCATCTTTTAAAGCGGGTCTCAGGGTGATAAGAATCCTTCTTAGATAAAGCATAAAGAGCCATTCCTTCAAAGAAAATGTTAAGGGCTCAGAACTCAAGCTCGAGAAATGCTTATAAAAGAAGGAAAAGAAAGTAAGTACTTGAAAGAATTAGCTACGGATGCAGGTGCAAGAGCCTTTGAGTAAGGAAGTTAGACGGGAGAAGACTCCTTGGTACACTAGTGAATTTGACTCTGTATTGAGACACGCGGTCTATTATATATCAGCATACCAACCATCCATTTGAAAATGTCAATTAGAAACTACTGTCTGATCAAGAATAGGAAGAATGTCTATGTGCTTAAGAGCGAGAAAGAAGGGCTTTCTCTTTCCCTCCTTCTCTCACCCAGAAAACATAGGCTATTCTCTTAATAGAACCTGTCAATGCTCTTCGGACAAGAACTAGGTTCAACAGCCAATGCCTTATTCCTCTTCCACCATGGGAAGAGAGCTTCAAACAGAAGGATAGGGTGTCTGGTGCAAGTGGACAATTCAATCAATCTGACATTCAATCTTCTTAACCTAAAAGCCAACTCGAGGGTTTCAAGTAGTGACGATTTCCTATCAATGGATTTCCCTTCTTCGGGTTTGGGTGGCAAGCCAAGAGCATACTTTCCGTAAATCAAATGGATAAGGAGTAGATATATCTCCTGGTAAATCTGAAGCCTGTTGTCGCTTTGAAGATGTGTATTCTTCTATTTTTCTTTTTAAAGATGGATTGGCCTAAAAGTGTGATGAAAACGACCCAAGGCAAGATTTAAGTCTCCCATTTTCCTAATACCTAGACCACCATTTTCTTTTATACAGCAAACCTTATCCCAGTTCACAAGGTGGACTTTCTTTTCACGCAAGCTAATGAGCTGTACCAATGGGACTTTCTAGCTAACTTTAGGGAAGTAAACCCAAGGACAATTTGAGCTTTTCTTTACATACAAGCTCTTTCGTTGAGATTTGATTGATAAACCTACTCGTGGTAAGCACCCACCTTAGAATCAGTAAAATGAAGAAATCCATTCATCAGCAGCAAATGGCATAGGTTACAATTTGACCAGGTACGGTACAGTACAGCATAGCAGGGTCGGGAAGACATAAGGAAAAAGGCAGATTGAGCAAGTAGGCAGATTGGAATTGGTGGATGGAGGCTTTAAGCCTACTATATTAAATTATTAAAGTAGAGTCCAAAGGCTACTCTACAAAAAAGGTGGAAAGCTGGGCATTCAAGAAGGATACTCAGTCCACTTCCGCTAACCTATAGAGAGAAATTTGGTTTTTCAGGGAAAACACTGAACTGCACTCGGGTCCCAGCACAAAAGGAAGACTAAGCCAATAGTCTCCCGAGGAAGGCCAACTTCCTAGTCCTGAACCCTCTTTTAGTATGCTTACTACCATTGCGCATCCATTTCAGTTCCCAGGCCAGTCTTCTTGCCCTACTATATAGATCGTCATTCCATCTTATTTACCGCGCACAAATGCCGCAGTGCTCTAGAGCCCACCTTCAATGTCAACACTATTTCACTTTGGTGAGCAGTAAGCCACTCCTGATAAGGTTCTGGTTCAGTCCGGTTCTCAAGCTGGTGTTCCTGCGGAAGGGTCTTGCAGATCGGATAGCTCTACACCTTATTCAATGGCTAGACGCTCCCGTCTTCCAATATAAAGAAATAGGAAAGTAGTAAGTCCAAATAGTATGTATCGAACAAAGCTCAACGCATAGTGGAATTCATCATGAATCTATTCACACGAATTGCTCAAGGTTGGAGGAAAAAAGCACTATTATTGAACTCCTCTTGTTGAGGAATGGTGGATGGGAAAGATCCCAGAACTAGCCGTTTTACACCAAAGGTCCGTTTTTCGCCTTTTGTTTAGGAGTTGACCGGAAGTTGATAGGAGGGAAGAGCAGAAGACTCTATTGAATCACAAGTATTATTTTGTGACATCCACAGGGACTCAGCCACATGATCTTTCTCATGGTAGAACTACGGATGAACCAGTGCTCCTAGAAACAATAACTGTTAAGACGGATGAAACTTAGCCTTTATACATATAACCTTTCTTAGCACAGATGGATGGTATGGAACGTCACCTATTTTTAAGGTCATCCATCGGGGGGATATTGTGACTCCCAGTTGCTATTATAGCCCCGCAGAGTGCCTCCAATTGATTGCCCAGTACACGTCACATGCAACTTATGGAGTCCGCTTGGAGAGCATAGACGTGTTAGCGGAACCAAATGTTGAGATTTCAAAGGCAGATGCTTCAGTTTGAGATCTATAGCTAGTTCTAGTTGTGAATCCCGTTGATCTAGTTGGTTTCAAAAACAAGGGTAGCATTCCAGCCTCCTTCCAGCAGCGCGTTCTTTGATTAACGAGTCCAGTGTGCAGTCGGTGCAGCAACCATTTCACCAGCAAAACTAGATTTTCTATAACCCTTCCCGACAGAAGAATTTGTTATCCTACATTCATCCTAGCAAAAACCACTTCCAGAGTCTATTTTTAACAGCAAATATGGGGAAAGAGGTTGACCTTTCTGGGCTATAACCCAAAACGTTGGTCCTCTTTACGATGTATTAGTCAAACCCCTAGGATACGACGCCTTGCTTATTGAGTCTCATGAGATTGAATACCCCAACCTCCCAGAGGCTCCCGAGAAAGCTATTTCAGTCTTCTATACAATTAAAGGTCATTCCTACGTCCATTATCAGTATGCAACCCTACCTCCCACGAAAGGGTGGTAGTTTGCTTTCCTGTTTCCGCTGTCTGAACTAAAGTCAGTCAACTCAAAAAAGAACATCCCGATTAGTTACGGCAATTAACTCTTGGTGTTATGACAGTGGGTTGTTATTTTCTTCCTTTTTTCCGAAGCCTGTAAACCAGCTAAGAGACACTTTCATTGGGACCGTACCACTTTTCATGGTTAGGGAATTCCTTCTTGAATCTTTAGTAATAGCTCTCCAGATAATCCCTTGACTATCCAATAAAGGAACTCATCCCATCAGTGCCTTCTTGTGAGTGCTAGTCAGCTACCATCCTTGATATAGGTTGTTCTCCTGTGCTCCTATAAGAAGTCCTTCCTATACCTGATGTTATCCTTTTGAGTCAATGTAAAGACCCAATTCATCAGTGGCCTGGGATTAATTATTTTGATAGATTCAGCCCTATGGTTAAGCCTATCACTATTCGTCTTTGAGTATTACTCTATACCATGGCTGGACTCCTTGTCAATTGGATGTCAACAACATTTTTCTACAGGGTCACTTAACCCAAAAGAGGTATTCATGTCTCAACTTCCCAGTCAATACTAATTTTTCTTCTCATGTGTGCAAGTTTCAAAAAGGCTCCTTACATCTGGTGTCATGAATGAAATTTCTGATAGCTACTTATGCCCAGCCCAGTTCAACACCTCTTTGTTCATTTATCATCATAATGGAATTCAAGCCTATTTCCTGGTTTATGTGGATGATCTTTTGATCACTAGCAGTAAACTTTTTTTTATCAATCAGTTTAGTCAGTTGTTGCCAAGAAGTTTTCACTAAAGGATCTTTGAGACTTACGTTATTTTCTTGGTCTTGAAGTGATTCCTATAGTAGGTGGTCTATTTCTTACTCAACATAAATACATTCGTGAGATTTTGGAATCTACTGGTATGGTTGGAGCCAAGGAGGTATATACGCCCAACTCTTTGCCTTTGGTAGGTCACCATTTTCTTCCCAGAAGTCAGTCTGGTTATTCCATACAACGGAGATAGCGAACTAAGGGGCGAAGGGAAGGATGACGGCCGATTCAATTGCTTTTTTTTCCTCTTGACTCAATTTATTGAATATAGTTGCGTGAAGCAGCATAAGTACTAACCTGATCTAAGGAAAGAGTGGGAGCTGAAAGACGTGAAAGCAAGTCCATTCCAGGGTGTAAAGCGTCTGTAGGCCTATCAGCCATGAAGTTCTCGATCCGGCCATGCGAATATCAAATAATCCATTTTTCACCTAAGATTCGAAATCTTCTGGTCGTGGGCTACCGTGATCATGATGAAATAGGCCTTTTGAAAGGAAGACCTTTTAGGGTTTTAGCTTACGGCTTATCTTTCCTCATCTAGTTCAACTAAGAGATATGATTCCGCTAACAGCAACCCTTATTCCTTCAACATCTACTTCAAAGAGCTAAGCCCAGGTCTCACTGAACTGGTTCAACTTGAGCAAGAACTGCTTCGGATCAAAGAACTATCTTCCCTTTCGACAATAGCTAAACCACGATGCCACTTGGCTTGAGGTCGTTTCCTAAAGAAAAGAATGTCTTTCCCTGGAGCCAAATAAGTTAAGTAAGGATGTTGCCGGGGATTTCACTCAAAATTGAACCGGGTGTAGGGTCGATCCCTTATGTCCTTCCTCCAGAAATAACTGCGGTTAGGCCTGAAAGCCTTCATCGGAGAGTCGTGACTAGGCAAAAGAAGTTCCAATCACAGCTTTCTTCAGCATCTCAACCTAGCACTAGTAGTCATATAGCTCCTACTGATGATGACACAATTGATGATGATATTCAGATATATAAGTCCTATTATAGCGTTGCTTTACACTTCAGAAAACACATCTTAAGGAAGTCACTTCTCGTATTTTACACAATCACAATGTTTTTGTTTCAGGCCAGTGTCTACAAAATTGGAGGGCTTTGTGCTGCCTATCTTGCTAATTATGACACACAAATGGCAATTCTTATCACTTGCCTGCTTGGTCACTGAGCATTTTACCGATTGCAAGAATGTTGCACTCAATACTGCTAAGGTCAGCCCCGTCAACCTTAATATTGCGTCTCTTCTTGCTCTCTCGACTCTTATAGTAATCAATACCTAAAAAGTTTGTTATACTTCCATGGAGTAAATTATGTCGGTATACAGTATTTATCTTGTTGAAGGTAACGACGGCTCAGAGTCAAATTTATGTTAGGATATTATTGTAAAGCATCTGGTGCCTCTAACTTGAGTTCATACGAGACAGATTATTTCTAATAAGAGATTATACAATTTACTTTTCCAATAGATTAAGCTGAAATTTTAGGGGATAATGATCTTTTGACCTTGTCTTCCAGTTATTAGATTGTTTCTTAGACTTTGAAATTTACGTTTAGTTATAATCTTTTGTTGATTAAGCTATGCTATCATTTTGTTGTTGTATTCATGTGAAATGGGCTTTGCAAACGGGATCTATCATGAATTTTTTACTTTTTCCTTCTCTCTTG
>CAVNYN010208062.1:0-10894 GCA_963692815.1 Nyctanthes arbor-tristis | reverse complement strand
ATGATGGATTTACCCGGAAGAAATCGAGGAACGCTGCCAGTGACGAAAAATAACCTCTGTTGACTGTTGTGGTGGTGGTGATGACGATTATGGGGTTAATTTTTTTTTTTTTTTTTTTCGCTTTTATCATTTTTTTTAAATTTTATAATACATGAAAATATTAATAGCTGTATAAAAAAATTAGGAAAAAAAATTAATAGCCTACATAAACAAAATGATATGTGAGGCAAGTCTGCAAAATTATAAGTCACCAGGAGATTTTTCCACCTTATCAATTACAGAACATCAGCAAACTATTATTATCAATTTTTTTTTTAGAAAAATTATTACCAATTATTATTAAGGCAAAACACCAATTATTATTATTAACGCAAAAACCCTTTTTCATTTCTTTTTATTGCTATATTCCCATTTACAAAATTGCTTCTCTTTTTATCATTTGTTATTACTTGTTAGAGTCACAATCGAAACCTGAAGTCGTGCAATTGTTTTATTTCTATTTTTAAAAAGAAAAAATGTTCTAATTTTCAATGTGCAAAAGAAATATATGTATTGTGATTCAAACAAGTAGTACAGTGACTAATATATTCACGTTTTGGGGAGGTCTCAGATTCGAACAACACACATTTTTCCCATATTTCCCCTCCCCTTTGCTATTTCGCCCCTTGTATTAAAAAAAAAATTAAATGTACTGCTTTTTAGAAAAAGACATTATCAAAATGTGTGTGTATTTGGGTTTCAAGAAAAGACATTATATTGTATTAATGATTATTGTTTTGTATTAGATATATTTGATTTGATTAATATAATTTCACTAGTCTCATTTTGACGCCATACATTTGACATCATATGGTTATGTAGCGCGCATCGGATGCACGCTATATAGTTATATAGTGCTATAGTGTGTCATATGTATGAGACTAAATTAATCTCAATAATTTCACCCCTTAAAAACTCTACTGGTTATACTAAGAGTTAAAAGACATGCTAACTAGACGGAATTTGAGTCCAACTCGTCATGTCGAACTCATGCACGAATCCATTTCACGCCTATTTCTAGTAGACCCAAACGTAACAAGTTGCTTTTAACCACTACCATTTTACATGTGTAATGTATTCCTAACCATTCAATTCACATAAATATAAGATCATATATGTCATTGCTATTGCATAAGACGCAATCTCACGGGAAAAAAAATGTCCTTCTAGGTTCTAGGTTAATATTTATTGATTGAGTTATGCTACATGAACAAAACTTTATACAAAAAATTTAACACAATTGATATATGATATAATCCTATTTTTCAACACATCACATCACTTTTCTATTAACAATTATCACAAAATCACTTGTCAATTTTGTTATCTTTTTTGTATTTTCTTTTGTCTATTTAAAATTTTCCTTATTGATTACATGGTATAACATTTTTTTTCTTTTTGACAAGAACGCGCATATATATCAAATGAAATTCCTATGAGCTTGTTTGATGCTCATTATTTATCAAAATGTGAGGAAATTATAATGAGGAGAAATATAAAATGTGTATTGAAAATTTTTTAAAAAGTTTGATATATGTAGTTGTAATTGAGCAGTTGTCAAATCAAATATCAAATTAGTAGTAAGTAAAATTATAAATTAGAAGAATAATGAGAGGTAAACAACTATCATCAAATCACAGCCATACACGTCATCACTCCTCCACAATGCAGAAAATTATTCGCGGCAACATCTTTCCGACGTGGCAACCTCTGAACATTTACCCCAAAATCACCGTCTAAACCCTAACACGGAATCCAAATCAGCACCCATGATACATGAATGAATAGGAATAAAACTATTCCGAATCCAATCGTGGAAACTCTTATCGCATTTCAGTTGGATTGATAATCGGAGCTCCAACCGTGGCTCCCTCCGGCCGACAACAGCAAAACAACCTCACTAGGAGAAAATCAGCGCCGCCATCCTCTTCAGGGAATCCTGGTTCGACCCGAATCGTATACCGAGAATTCGTCGATTCGTCAACTGGTCGGAATTTGAATTTGCCTTTTTGGCAGAAGAGTTGGTTCATACTGCTATTGCTAGTAATGGCGCTCTCCTTTTTTGGGGTAGCGATTTTTCTGTTTCTAACTCTCGGCTCAGAATATACTAATACTCCTGTTTCTGCTGTCTCTGAAGGCGTTCAGGTAACTGATCACCTGTTTCGTAGGTTGGGATGATATGTTACTGTTTCGTGTAAGATTGTTGATTGAGAAATCATATTATATTATATATTATTTTATTTTATTTTTGTATTTGATAGAGAAGTAATATACTCTTTAGTTTGATTAACTGCTATCTGAAATGTTTTCTGTAATCTGATTATATCTCTGGTGTTTTGTGTCGGACTGGCAAATTACCTTTTTGAATAAGATTAGTTTTCTAAAACACAAAACTGAATACTTCTGTACTCCTAAAAATAGTTTTGTATGTGAAATAAGAGATAGAATTAGAGTTGAATGGTGGAGATTTGTGTAGAACAGATGGTTGTCACGAAATATGTGGATGTGATTGGTTTAACAAAGTTCAAATTTAAAAAAGTAGGAGAATGTAAGAGTTTGCAAACATGAGCAGACTGGTTATGCCTTTGTTTGAAAAACCTACTCTGATTTTTAGTCAATAAAGATGACTTGAAGAAAACATAAAGTTGAATACTTTAGGTTTTATGTAACCTCAAATTGTTTTGTAGGTTACCTATGGATCGGTGATTAAGCTAATGCATGAGCGGACAAAGTTCCGGCTGCATTCACATGACGTACCTTATGGTTCTGGCAGTGGGCAGCAGTCTGTTACTGGATTCCCTAACGTGGATGACTCTAACAGCTACTGGGTACCTTCCTGTTATCTGATGCGCTATTTCCTCTAGTTTCCACAAGGTGTAAGATTTTATGGATGGAATTAGAGTTTCATTACTTATCATATATTTTTTTCCCTATTTTTGCAGATTGTTAGGCCTATTCTAGAATCATCTGCTAAACAAGGAGACCCAATTAAAAGTGGGACTATTATTAGGTTGCAGCATATGAGGACCCGGAGATGGCTGCATAGCCATCTGCATGCATCTCCTATATCTGGCAATCTAGAGGTTAGCATGCATAGGTTTCATTTGGATCCCTTGTCCGCCTCCCTTATGTGCCGTTTTAGAACTCTCATGTGCATGTTGTCATTCACTTCAAGCTATTACAATTGAAATTCTGAATGCTTTCTAGATCTTGGACATACAACTTTTATTCATCTTTTAGATCTTTACTACAATTCATTTCACATTTGATAACTTATCTTTTTTGTGATAGCTCAAACTGTAATAGTGTAATTTAAGTGTCTGGCAGGGTTTATGGAATGTTGGAAGAGAGTGGATAATAGTTGTGGGTTTCATGAAATACATGGATAAAAATGATATTGACCCCATGATATGTAAAATTATCCCAAAAATCTGATTTGATGAAAATGTATTTGGCGATGCATTAATGACTCTCCCCCTTGTGAAAATATATATGGCTATAGACTTCTCCTTTCAATGATTTCTCATTTCATCATTAATGTTATTAAAGCTGAATTTGAGATTCACCTCTGAGGATCCACATGGTAAGGTATACCGGAAAAGCGCCAGGATGTCCAGAAGAGCGGATATTCCGCAAGGCATTAACCACTTCTCTCATCACTGGGTGTATATCCAGGCTGGTGAGGCATGGTTTTTATGCTTTCAAATTAAACTTTTGATATGAAAATTATAACTAAAGTTATTTGATAATGAAAAGAAAAATCACTGTTCAAGATTTGGTTGGATCCTTTTTAGTAAAATGGTGGAAAGTTTTTGTGGTCCTCTTTTATTTCTTATTATTTTCCTTTCTCGCTATTTCTCTGCTTGGCTCT
The DNA here is from genome assembly GCA_963692815.1 of Nyctanthes arbor-tristis. Taxonomy (NCBI): domain Eukaryota; kingdom Viridiplantae; phylum Streptophyta; class Magnoliopsida; order Lamiales; family Oleaceae; genus Nyctanthes; species Nyctanthes arbor-tristis. The sequence continues at coordinate 6,984 of CAVNYN010208062.1, read as the reverse complement.
GACTCCTATTATAGAGATTAGGATTCTAATTCTGAGAGTAGATGACTTTTTGAATATGAAATTGAAGAAAGCAGATGGTGCTGATCTAGCTTGACTGATTCAGTGGCTCTTTCTGCTACTTTCTAGTACTTTGTGAAGCTGCATATCAATTTTAAACTCATACAGAATTTCTCTGCTTTAGAGATTATTTTGTTAATTTATAATATTTGTGCTATCCCCTGTATTTGGAATTAAATGAGTTGGTTAGCGAAGTGCCTTAATAATTCCTTTAATGATAATCTGGTCCCAAATTGATATAAGACCAATGCCTGCGCAGGTGAGTTGCTTTGGAGGTGATGCCGAATCCGACACTGGGGATTATTGGAGGTGCGACCATCTATATACAGTCTCTTGTAGATGATGTCAGATCTTTATGGTGACAACTGACAAGCAAAACTGACCTCTTATTTACCTTGTTATGCATCAGAGTTGACATTGAGGGAAGCGGAAAGACTTGGAGGCAAGATCAGAGGATCAGGCTCCGACATGTTGACACTGGTGGATACCTACACAGCCATGACAAGAAGTACTCCCGTATAGCTGGTGGTCAGCAAGAGGTAAGAACAGGAAACGCGAGGTAGTGGTTTTGGGACTACGAATGAAGTTCAGGTCTGGGATGCTGTATCATATCGCAGTGGGCTATTCAGAAAAACATTTTAACTTTTTTTCCCTCATTCAGGAATGCCCCGTGTTGTCTAATCTACCTTACCTAACATTCTAGAAGAGAATTGCATAGAAAACCAACACTCTCCTTTAGCATTTCTAACTGCTCGCTTGCATATCTTGCAGGTATGTGGTGTTCGGGAAAAACGTGCTGATAATGTCTGGTTGGCTGCAGAGGGCGTTTATCTACCTGTCACTGAAAGCAAGTGAGGTTATCCGGTGGCGGTGGTGTCAGATTTCGTGACTAATGCCCAGAGAAGCCTTTTTACTGTTAGTTTTCTTGACTGTTACCGAGGGATATAGTTGTATCGGAGTCTCAAATATATACCAAAGCAAACGGTTTCATTAATTTTGGGCTACTACAGTATGTTTGATATAGAGCCGCATGAGCTGTAAAATTTCATCTATTGCATATCCCAAATGCAAATGTTAGCTTGATAATTTTTATTTTACATTTTTGCTTTGCTGGTAAATTAGTGCATATTTTTTTCTTTTTGGCGTAAATTGTTGAACTTATGCTTGAATGAATAGTGGTGAATTATTTTTTATTTGTTTATTTATTTTTGGAAACATCCCAAAAGGATTGTAGGATAGGAGACTCGAACTTCTAATTGAGGGTGGTAACTTTGGTGATCGATTAGATACAATGACAGTGTCTAGACGGTACAACAAACTTAGTCACGAATTGGATTGATATTTTGAATGAAATATAAATGCTGAAGTCTGATGGCATAATTGTATGCATTTATGTAAGGGGTTGTTAGAAAGTGTCTCCCATGTCTTGGAAAAGAACACCAAGTAATGCTATTGGATCATATCATTTCACAGAGATATACACTTGTTGGAAGTTAGCAATATATCAGTGCTACAACAGTCATGGTTGATTGTCACCTCTTCGTCTCACAAAGATGGGTATATAACTATTTTTATGCGGATTAAGAGTTAGTAGGTAATGTGGTTAGAACATTTAATTTTACATTATTTTTTCATATATACCCTTGTGCCATTAATTATTTAAAATATTCTTAATGCATAGGTAATTGAATAACAATAATTAATTAGGAGCACATATGGAAATGAAATATTAAATACATATTTAATATACTAAGTGGATTATCTTTTTGGGACTAATAAAAATGGAATAGTAGACTATTTTTTAGGACGGAGTGAGTATATTGTAAATTTTCTCTTATTCAGTGATCCTTATATTCACCTATTCACTTTTGATTTAACTGTTCACTTAAAGATGACTTATGAGCATCTACAAAGAAAAGAAAATGTAGCCTTCAACCGTCCCTAATCCACAATCAATGTCTGGTTCATTGGTTTTTTTTTTTTTTTGAATATAATTTTTATTTTTATTTTTTTAAATAATCTAGTTCATTAGCTAGTTAGAACCAAAATATCTAAAACCAATTTATTAATATATAAAAGCACTTAAGTGAGTATTCCTTTTTCCCGCCCATTTTCTTGCGGTATCCTCTGCGGTAAGACTTTCTCGGTAATTGATTTTGATTTATTATAATTTAATATTTTTTCCTTTAATCTGAATCCTTATCTATTTTCCAATTGAATTATTATTCTTCTCAAACGTTCCCTTTCTAGCTACTCCTAACCTACATCTTCAATTGATTTAGTTTTATTTTTTATTTTATTATTGTTTTATTATTATTATTATTATTATTATTATTATTATTATTATTATTATTTTACCATAGTCAATTCTTATCGCTTTCCTCAAATCTTAGATTCTCAAACTTTCGTTTCCCAGCAATAACTATCTTATATAAAAACTTAATTTTAATAAATAATTTCAACCTACTATAATTTTATAGTATTTTTTTTTCCTTTTAAAGAATTGGACTTTTTGTTGGTAAACAAGTAATGTTTTTCGAAAATTTTAACCGAATATATTTTTAGTTTTGTCAGTTGTGTAAAATCAAGTTGGTAATTTGAAGTCATTATTATTAATGAATAAATCAAAGTTATTGTTTAGAGGATAATCTGCCTTTAATATATATTTTTCTTAAATGAAATTTGTAACATTCATACAGTACAATTCTAAAAAGTTCAAAATTGAATGGTTGAGTTTAATAATATAATATAATATAAAATTATTGTTAATTTGGAGTTGCTTTGAATTATGAAATTAATTCGTACCAATCAACTATGTATTTTTGAATAATTATTTTAACTACTTACTTGATAACAATTTAAGTTGTCATTAGCAGTTTTACCATATATTTACTAGTTAGATGGTTACTACGTTATTATCTTCAAAACTCATTTCTAGCCTCATTTTTGATAGTCATTAAATATCTCTTGGTGTATTATTTTTTTATTATTTAAACATTACAAAGGGAATGTAAGTAGGAGAACCAAATTGTTAGCGAAGAGTGTAAGTAATTAACAAAGATATCATTAGACTACAAACGTCTTAACTCTTGGTGTATTAGCTACTCAGGCATGTACATGTTAAATACATGTTGTTAGACATTTTCTTTAAGAATAATGCTATGTAGCACCAGTTTAGGTGGCATCCAATGTGTTATTAAATGATAAGTGAAAATAAATAAATAAATAAATAAATGATCCACTTAATTCAACTTATCATTTAGTGTCACCTTGGTATGGTGTCAAGCACCAATATTACTAAATAACATTACTCTTTCTTTAATAAAATTATCTTTCTTATTTGGCCTATAAACCTTCTTTTTAATTATTTCGTCCAAATAAATATTTACTGATGGTAGGAATATAATATTGACATTCTTATTCTCTTATATACTTCTAATGGCGATAGTTGACTCCCCGTTTCTTTACTCTAATTACGTGTGTTATTACTTATTCAACATTTGCTATATTACTAGATAAATAAAAAAATATATAAATCTTTGATGAGTTTGAATAGAGTCATTTGGATTGGCTATTACTGTCAACTTTTTGAATTTCTGAAATAAATATGTACTTATTTTGTTATTCTATTAAGTTTAATTTCTTTTATATTAGAATTAGTCTTTCCGTGTAACGCACGAATATAGTATTAGTTTATTTGAAAAACAAAAATCTCTTTCCAAACCCGAATTTGTCACATTTTACCATCTAAAAGTATCTCTACATGCTATAATGAATTAGAAGGATTAATTTCACATATCATCTCTAACCTTTAGAGTTAATATCAGCTGGGTTTTTAACCTTTTTTAATCAACGTGCTGGGTCTCAAATTTTTCATTAATTCGCATAAATAGTCCTTGATGGTTTCCATCAACTTTTCAGTTTATTCTTCAACAAAATTACCATTTTGTCCTTTATTCTTTCAAATTTAAAAAACCTTTAAAAATATAAAAATATAATATAAATGTTTAAAAAAGAAAAAAAAGGGGGCACTTCATTTTTTCAGTTAACTCTTCAACCAAATTACCATTTTGTCCTTTGTTCTCTTTAATTAAAAAACAAAAATTTGAAAATATAAAATAACAATAGAAAATAAAAAAGTTAAGGATGATATGTGAAATTAACCCTGAACTAAAAATATATGGTGTGCTAAGCTACAATGTGGCTCAACCTACTATAATTTAAAAATTAATATGCAAGCTTGACCTAACTCTATATTGTATTATTAGTTTACAACCTCGTAAGAATTGCACATAAAAATTGTCTATCTTAATTTTAGATATATGGTCTTTTTTCTGTTTTTTTTTTTTTTTTTTGTACATCTATCTATGATATCATGATTAAATTGTAAAATAGTTGAAAAAGAAACTGGTAGGTCCACTTCAATAATAATTTGCTATATCATCATGTGAGTATATTTCACCTTGATAATAATGTTGTCACCTCCTCGGCCGTCCTACAATTATTCCTTTTTCCTAGTGACCCCATGTTACACTAGATGGTATTTGGCACATTATTTTTCTTTTTTTTTAGCTTTTTCCACATGAATTTGATGTGTTTATACTGTAGGAGTTCTTTTTGACAAATTAATAACAGCCTAGAAATTGTCTGCTTTCTTTGAGTGCACCGCTGTGGACCATAACCCGTCTCTCTGAAATTTGGTGTAACATATGAAGCCATAAAGCATGTGGTTATTGAGAGTTTGATCAATATAGTTGTTTTTGACAGTAATGTTGTCTCTACTTGAGCATTCCAAGCCCCAAACTCACCGTGCACTTGGAGGACCTGGCCATCTAGCGCAATACTTATATACACAAACTTTCACCTTAACTGTACTGATTTTGATCTCCCGACAATGCAACCAAACTCTGACGGGATAACAGACTCCTAATTGTACACTGAACACACTGTATACAATAAATCACATTTATCTTGACAAATATAAGACAAAAACTTCAACTTTATGAACAAAATTAGACATTACTTATCAGATGACGTGACTCATTGTAATTGATGATTTGGCTCAAAACTCAGAGTCCGATCTGTTTCTATAGAAAATTTATACTTATATATATTTAATTTAATTTATTATTGATATCATGTTGATTGCCACTGTACTAAAAAAAAGTCAAGTACTCCATAAAGTAATAAATTCGCTACTCCTGATCAATCAGAGATTTACATGTGAATTCAATGACCTTAATTTGTTATTTAATTGGGGCCATGAATCACACATGTAAATCTCTAATTAGTCAAGAGTACCGAGTACTCAGTACTCTTAGAGTACCAGATTTTTTTCCCACTATATTATTGTTAAGTATCACTATCCGTTACATTACCTTAGAGCTATTTGTGTCACTGTATATCAATTAAATATTTAATTTAATTAGTTAGAGTGAACAAAAATCGCGAAGAAAAATGTTCGATGTATCATCTATTCCCTTGTACTACAATGTAAAAAAGTGTTGGTCACCCCTACCCACAAAAATATCAAACATAAAAAACAAACCTAACACCCATGATTTCACATGTCACCGCAAACAATAATAATCACTCAACACCCATCCGTAATCATATACATGTGTCCCCACCATTGACTACCCCTCGTTAAACAATCCGAAATTAAACACAAATTTTGAAATCCCCTACTTCCTTTTCTCATTGCTCAACTAAAATAATCAACCCATTTCAAATTTCGAATTATCGAATTTCGAGAATCCCAGATTACAATTTCCCGAATCAATTCTTCTTTTTCTTTACAGAGGAAAAGTGCCCAGTAATCTGTGGTCGTGTTCGGTCTTTCGTGTATATGCACACCAGAAATCATCAAGAAATACATAAATTGTGTTCATTTTGATCTTATCCTTCTCACGTCACCGCCTTATATTTATTATCATCATCTTCTTCCACCTTCTCTGTCTTTCTTTTATCTATATCTAGACAAAACCAGATGTCTCCTAATTCCTGAGTTAAATTGTCAAAGATCCAATCTTTTTTGAATCCAAGGTAACTTTCGGATCTGGGTTATTGGTTTTATTTTGTAGATCTTTTCGGGTTTTCTGTGAGGAAATCTGATCTGGGTGAGCGTGGGTTTTTGTGGAATCTACGCGGGGTTTGGTTTGGTATTGGTGTGAATTTGTGGCTGAATATTCATTTTCTTGAGTTTTCTGCAGATTTGAGCTCATTTTGGGAAGTTATTGACAGATCTGGTTGAGATTGAATGGTCAAGAATAGAAAAGTTGAGATCTTCATTGAATTCCATTGTGAGAGATGTCGATTTTGCAGAAAAGCGATTCAATACAGATCCGGGAGGTTTGGGCCGACAATTTGGAAAAAGAGTTTGCCTTGATTCGTGAAATTGTCGACGATTACCCGTATATTGCAATGGACACGGAGTTCCCCGGCATCGTTCTTCGACCTGTGGGCAATTTTAAGAACTCCAATGATTATCATTACCAGACACTGAAAGAAAATGTTGATATGTTGAATTTGATCCAACTGGGGCTTACATTTTCTGATGAAAAGGGAAATATGCCTACCTGTGGGACTGATAAATATTGTATCTGGCAATTCAATTTCCGTGAATTCAATCCCAATTCGGATGTCTTTGCAAATGATTCAATTGAATTATTGCGCCAGTGTGGCATTGATTTTGGAAAGAATAGTGAGAAGGGCATTGATTCCAAGCGATTCGGTGAACTTCTAATGTCGTCCGGGGTTGTTTTGAATGATGATGTGTATTGGGTGACCTTCCATAGTGGCTATGATTTTGGATACTTGTTGAAGTTGTTAACTTGCAAGAAGTTGCCGGATTCACAGGAGGGGTTCTTTAAGTTGATCAATATGTACTTCCCGGTGCTTTATGATATCAAGCATTTGATGAAGTTC
>CAVNYN010208055.1:0-39030 GCA_963692815.1 Nyctanthes arbor-tristis | reverse complement strand
ATTTTTTTTTTTTTGGGGTGGGAGAGAGAGAGAGAGAGAGAGAGAGAGAGAGAGAGAGTAGAGTGAAAATATGAAATTAATACTTGCAACAGGGGGTTGAATACTCTCTGATTCTCGTTCAACTATGACAACAAATCAAGTAATAATTTTAATAAATATACAATTACATCAGTGCTTCTCTGCCACTGTTTGACACTTATTCAATATCTACTGGATACTTTTAAGTTCTATCTACCAAACAATAGTTCTACATCATGATATGATTCATAACTTTCATCATAGCTAAATAACTATTCAATAGTTATTTCTCTTACCTCGAGTACATCTAGCTTCTTTGGCCTTCTGTAATTCTTCAACAAAAGAGAGCAGCAAACAACACTCACCGAGGAGGCTGCCATTGCTGCTCCAGCAATCCATGGTGGTAAGCGAAATCCAGTGGACGGGAAAAGAGCGCCAGCAGCTATTGGAATTCCAAGGATATTGTAACCCAGGGCCCATATGTAGTTAAGGCGGATTCTTGTAAAGGTTGTTCTTGAAAGGTCTATGGCAGTTATAACATCTTCCAAATTACTCTTCATTAGAACAATGTCAGCTGCCTCGATTGCGATGTCAGTGCCTGCTCCAATTGCCATTCCGACATCTGCGGCTACAAGAGCTGGTGAATCATTTATTCCATCTCCCACCATTGCCACAATGTTGCCTTCCGACTGTATGAAAAAAGAGGAAAAATGTATAATGAAACTGTATTTCCATAGATGTCATGAGCAGTACTTTATAATGAAACTGTATGAGCAAGGAATATGTAAATGAGCAGTGCCCTACAAGAATTCTTCAAATATTTTGCACAATACCATAGAACTATCAAAATAATCTACCTGTAGTTCTTTGACTTTCTCTGCTTTATGCTCAGGTTTGGCTTCAGCAATTACAGTCTCTATCCCAACTTCCTTGGCAATAGAATTTGCAGTTCCCCAGTTGTCCCCTGTCACTACAATACTCTTGACATTCATAGACTTGAGAATGGAAATGACATCACGAGCCCCTGGCTTCAGTGGATCTGATATGGCAAGAACTCCAGTTAACTCCTGATCAATTGCGACAAGAATCCCAGTTTGGGCCAATCCTTCAATTTCTGCTAATGTTTCTTCAGCATCAATTGGAATAGCAACATTTCTCTCAGACATTAGGCTCTTGTTTCCCACAAGGACTTCCTTGTTTCGCACAACAGCTTTCACACCTTGACCAGTAATGGATTCAAAGTCCCCGGCTTCAGGCCAGACAGGGTTCTCTTCATCCTGTCTGAACTTTTTGGCAAACTCAACGACAGCCTTGGCTAAGGGGTGCTCGCTGTTAGCCTGATAATTTGAAATGCATATACATTAGTGTTTATGCAAAATAGTAACCGTGAACTAATCATGAATTAAGACAAATCAGCTGGCAAAGACTGTATGTGTAATTACTTAGCAAAAGTAAGAAGCAATAAAAGGTTTAAGTTTCTTTTTACAGATTAGTTCTCTGTATAGCACTTGCTACCAAAAACAAACATCATACTTCTAAGAGGTTGGGGGACCGGGAGTGGGAAATACTTTCTAAATTGCACAAACATCCTGGAGAAAATATCCTAGCAGAATGTGATCTACTTGAATTCTCATGATAAAATCAGTTTAGGTTTTGTTGCTTACAAATGGAAAATATATGGAGGTTAACTAAAGCCCAAAACCAGAGAAACATTATGGCCGGAAGAAACCATGTAACCCAACGGCCGAATGTCTTGTCAAAAATCACCAAGAAGGAAGGTTACCTCAGTGGCAGCAACCAGTTCATAGAATTCCCGGTGTACCATATTTTTTAAGAGTCTTGCGCTGACAATCACTGGCTTGCCAATAGTTAGTGTCCCCGTTTTGTCAAAAACGATGCAGTTTACCTGCAAAAGGTATATTTACACAGTCAATATATCCAGTTTCCAAGTCAAATAATTCTGGATATAATATAGTGAGCTTTTGATTAATATTTCCATATTGTGTCATTTTAAATCGTAACATTGGCAGCATAATAGCAAGTATCATATTATAACCTTATGAGCTCTCTCTAATGCCTGACCCCCTTTAATTAGGACACCTTGAGAAGCACCTACTCCAGTACCAACCATGACAGCTGTTGGAGTAGCAAGGCCAAGTGCACATGGGCAGGCTATGACCATGACGGAAATGGCAAACTGCAGTGCAAGCTGAAAGCTATCCACAGAAGATGGAATCCAGGACTTTGGATAGCCATTCAACTTTCCGGCCAAAAACCAGGCAAGCCAAGTTGCAAATGAAAGAATAATAACCTGCAAATCAAACAAGAGCATCCAACCATCAACAAAGACCAAGAAAATGATATTAAGGGTGAAATCAAGATAAAAAAAAATGAACTGTACAAAACGATGTTACACTTACCAGAGGAACAAAAAATTTGGAAATACGGTCAGCAAATTTTTGTACAGGAGCTTTGGCCATTTGGGCTGATTCAACCAGTCGAACAATCTGTGAAAGAGCACTCTCAGATCCAACTCTTGTTGCCTTAACGTGTAATAGTCCATTCTCATTCACAGTTCCTCCAATCACTGTGTCACCTTTCCTTTTCGCTGCTGGCCTGGATTCTCCAGTTATCATGCTCTCATTAACATGACTTTGTCCCCAGATGACAAATCCATCACAAGCTACTTTTGCACCAGGAATAATCTTAATGATGTCATTCTTTTGTATAAGTCGACTGTCTATTTCTTCCTCATTTATTACATTTTGTTCACTGTCAAGGGTCAACAAGGTTGCTGTCTCAGGAGCCAGGTTCATAAGCTTAGCAATGGCTTCAGATGTCTTTCCCTTGGCCAAGACCTCGAGGTACTTGCCAAGTAGAATGAATGAAATGAGCATTGCGCTGGTCTCAAAGAAATCATTTGACTCAAAACCGGGAGAAGTAGCTGCTCTCAGCACCGAGTACACTGAATAAAAATAGGCAGCATTTGTTCCCAGGGCAATCAAAACATCCATATTGGCAGAGCGATTGCGTAAAGCTTTGTAAGAACCAGTGTAGAATCGGCGACCAGTGATGAACTGTACTGGAGTAGATAATGTCCACCTCAAAATCTCCCCGATGCTGAGCATGTTGACAACCTTACCATCTATTACTTGCTTAATACCAGGGATATACATAAGCACCATGGACGTTAAGAAAACAGGGATTGTAAACACCAGACTCCAAAGGAAAGATATATAATATTGTTTAATTTCCTCCTTCCGGTTGGTATGTCTTCCTCCTTCAGGAAATATTGCTGCCTTGAAACATCCTGGTTTAGTAGACTCAATTATCTTGATAAAATTTCTAGGTCCCGTTACATCTGCTTTGTAAGAAATTGTTAACTTTTTCATCTCAGGATTGAAATTTACAGCTTGGACCCCTGGTAGGGAATCAAGAGAATTTCCAAGTATTCTCATGGAATCTTCATCAAGTACTCCATCAACTTGCAATTGTATTTTGCTGCTCTCTTCCCCAGAGGTAATAAGTACAGCCTCAAACCCAGTGTTTTCTGCAGCTTCCAAGAGTTTATCATAGATCAATATATTTGGATCATAATGAACTTCAGCTTCTTCAGTTGCTAAAGCTACTTGTGCTTTCTGTACACCAGGTACAGCTTGCAAAGCTGATTCAACAGTCGAGGAACAAGAAGTGCAAGTCATTCCTTTTATACGGATCCGACATATTTGATTGGCTTTCTCATTTGTTTCTTCTTTAATCAATCTGGCCTCAAATCCTACATCTTCAATAGTCTCGCGAATTGTTTCCTCCTGTACATCGTGAAAATTTTATTCTATTTTATTGCTCATGTTCCAACTTCAGAACTAGAATCTCGCACATAATATTTTAGGGATATTGTCTGTAGTTTTTTGAGAATTATGATTATACAAGAACTCACAAACTAGTTGTTTGGCGTGAATATATGGGCACTACGTAAACACCATTTCTTCACTCTGTTTCTTAAGAGATCTATGCGTATTGGAAAATCTAATACAACTAAATCCAAAGCACTAAAAAATCACTATTTGTTTATTCTAGTTCCAGATGATATAATAGACATTTAAAATATGTCAAAAGTAACATAGATTTATAAAAGGTATAGGAGATGCAAAAGTTCAACAAATAACCCATGCACGGGCGCCATCATAAACATTAGTCATCACATGAGCTGTACAATCAACGCGGTTCTGATATTATCTCTATGCACTTTCAAACACAAAGTGCAGTTACAAAGTTAAATCATGGACTGTGTTCTATTTGTTAGATGATTTGCTCTTCCAAGAGTCTTAGGAACAATGGTCTCAAAGTGGGTTGAAAATGCATAACTCATTGGGTTTGCTATGTCTTCATGCTTAACAGACAAGCATTTTTATCATTTATATTAGTGAGACTGAAAACTCACTAAGACTTCAATAGCTAGCAAGGCTTTCTTTATCTACAGATTCTTCCCAAATATTTAAGAGTGGTCTATGTAAATGTCATCTGCTTTTGACTTAAACATAACCTTTCTAGTGGTGTATAGCTCTTTAACTGTTCCCGTTAGTTACTTATCCTTCAATACAGTTCACAAAATCTTTGCATGATTTACGAAGAAATGTTAAGCAATAAATTCCAGGCAAGAGAAGCTTGTTCAGGGAAGAAAGTCGTAAGTTTTTTAAATGGAATGTGGACCTCAGAGAGTGATGATTCTCTTTAGCTTTATTTGGCATCTATTGCAATTTTCAACTAGCACCTATTACTTTAGCACAATAGTGTTTGATTGCTCTTAAACGCAAGTCAAAATTAGCCGTCAGTTGCTAAACATAGATCTTCAAATATACTTTATGTACTAACAGAACATACTTCTCTACTCAATAAAAATCTAAACTCTCCTAGAGGGTAAAACTTCTGCTCCAAATAAACATGACACGATATGTATGACAAGAGGAAATATCAAAATAATAAGGTTAATTTGAAAACCCAAACATTAAACTTTACTGCCATTTTGGGAGGGAAAAAGGTTAGCTAAAAGATTCTAGGATCGAAGAAGAATGGAACTTCACGTTTGATAATTGCCATGGAAATTAATCTGAAGAAATTGGCAGTTTTAGCCCAGAATACGAAATTATTGCTTCTTCCAAACCCAAATCCAAATCTATACAGGATAAATTTAACTCAAGAATGTAGGAATGAAGAAAACAGAACAAATCTAACAAAATTTCCAACCGAAGATAAATACCACACACCGATCTAGAAATTCTTCCTAAATCCTCTGTAAGATATTAACCCCAAAACACTAAATTCTGCACATGAATCAGCTTGGAAAACAAACAAAAATCACCCAGGAAGCAAAACTCAGTGTCAAACTTACATTAACAAAATCAGGATAAAACATGACTTGGGTTCTATTGTTCAACACGTCAACCACCGCCTCTTGGATCCCTGGAAGCCTCTTGATTGCCTTTTCGACTGATCCGGCGCAGGCAGCACAAGACATCCCAAGAACAGAAAACAAAGCCTTCGCCTCCGAACTTTGTATGCTTTTTTCTGGATCAGGTGAACCATTTACGCCCTTTGGGTACTTGGGCATTGATGGATAGTGCGGCTTTGGCGATAAGCCTCCGCTATCGTCCCTTATGCACGCCAGTGACAGAAATTTTGCTGCCATGATCAAATTGCAGAACCCCTTTGATTTAAATTCTCTGACTTTCCCACGATTTTGATATTGCAATTCAGAGATTTATACAAGAATTTGTTACTTCTTTTTTACGCCACTAATTTTTGGCCCCAAATTTGAAAAGGGCGGTTGCGGAGGTAGAAATTATTACTGTTACGTGTATCCTGACTCTCCGGCGAATCATGCATTTTTTTATAAAAGCTGCTGTCGCCTGGTTTCTTTATCACGAACGTCATAATATAGTTTGTTTTTACGAAATACCCCATTTGAGTTACAATCAGCCTCACCCTTTGCAAATTAGGAACCGTTTCGTTAGATTTATAAGATCAATTTATAAAGAGAATTTATAATGATTGATAGAGATTTAATTGAAATTTGAAATGTATGGTGATTGTTAAGTAGTTGTTAAATCAATAGTAGGTGAATTCATAAATTACAAAAATAAAATTTACCAAACAAACCATTATTTTCCCATTACCTTAAAAACTTAATAATTCAAACCCACACAAATAACATATTATAACTTTTTCACAATTACATATAATTAACTTAATCACTACATCATTTATTCGAACTACTTTAAATAACCTTTTGATTTGAAAATGATACATCTTTTAAGGTTATTTTACAGTAAGTTTAAACAGAAATTATCTCAAAATCTAGTAGAATAGGATTCCTTGTACCAAAGTTTCATGCTTCAATGTCTTTGATCATTGCTTTTTAGAATAGTTTATTGTTCTTTGATGCTAGGGGTATTAGGTGCTTATTATTCTACCTTCCACATTATAATCATATTTACCATTAATGATTTGACAATCAATTATAATTAGAAGAAAACGTCCTTTAGCAAATCCATAGGGTGTTTGGTAACTTCACTAAATTATAATTTACCACACAGTATTATTTTATCAGTTTCACTTTTTTCAAAAAGTCAAAAAGTAGAAGTCAAACAGTAATTTTTTACTTTTTATAAAAAGTAACCAATAAATAAGAGTAATGTTATCTAACACCACTGGTACTTGTCACCATATCAAGGTGGTATTAAATGATAAGTTCAATGAAGTGATTAATTTATTTATTAATTTAATTTCACTTATCATTTAATGACACATTAGATGTCACTACAATTGGTACCAAGCACCACTAACGCTACATAGTATTATTTATAAATAATACCACATAAAAAATTATAATCCAATAAATAATCTAAATTCTAACCAAACACTTTGCTAATTCAAAGAAAAATCCATCTATTTTATTTTTAAGTAACTTTATTTATTGGAGGGATAGTTTATGTTTGACTTTTGTGAAAGTGACATTGGCGTTAGTGGTGGGTCCTGAACCAGTTTTCGCGGGCTGTTTGAATAACTGGATATTGACTTTCGTTCAGCCCAAATACGTTGGATCATGCATGTGCCCCAATATCTTGGGCCGAAACAGCTACCCCTCCGTCAGCCTCCATTTAGTGTATGATGTGACATGCTCGGTGGCATATATTCAGCCACCACATCAGCGTAGATATATGCCATTAGCTTATTTTCAATAATTTCATTGCTAATAAAATTGGAAAATGCTATTGATTGGGAACTCTTCACCAAAATTTTTTTAAGATAAGGTGATTTTATCATTTTACCTATATATATTGTATTATTGGAGAAAAAATAATCCGTGTTGTGTATTTGACAACTCAATTTATTGACAATTCTCTTTATATACTGTATTATGATATCATTTTATTAGTTTTATTTTTTTTTAAAACTCAAAAAATAAAAATTAAGTCATAATTTTTGCCTTTTCACAATAAAAAATAATAAAATAATTTTATGTAATAATTTATAAATCAATTTATAAACAACTTGATTGTCTTGTTTTATAAAAGATTTTATGTCTCACATTAAAATAGTAAAATCTTGTTGTGAGTCTGGCCATTGAAATAAATAAAGTTTTGAATTAGAGTTAGACTTCTAATCACATAATCTCAATTTACCTACCTGACACTGATAAATTAACATAATGTGATTAGAGATCTTGCTTTACACTCATAGCACTATTTGTTTTCCTGAAAAATTGCCTTCGTTCTTGTGTAGATCAGTGATCACTAGCGAGCGGTAACGGGAGTAAATTTACTTATAAGTCCCCTGCTAGGGTTTTATATCTCATAAAACACGCGCCCTCCCCCTCACTCACGGACTCTCCGCGTTACAAGAATGGAGGTAGAGGCTCAACCAGTAGCTGCTCCGCTATGGAGCAATCTGTTAAAGAAACCACCGCCGCCAAGGAACCCGCTGCCGCAGCAACTCAGCTGCTCCGCGACTATCAATCACGGGGTTAAGGTAGGGAGCTGCGCTTCTCGAAATGGAATAGCAGTGGCGGTGGTTGACGCCAACGCAATAATCCAAGGTGGCGAGAGGCTGTCGTTGTCTGCTGATCGGTTTGTTTCTGTCCCCGAGGTCATTGCGGAAATCCGAGACCCGGCTTCGCGCCACTCCCTCAATTTCCTTCCCTTCTCTGTTGACACCCTGGAACCGTCTCCGGCTGCTCTAAGAAAAGGTATAGAATTTGGTTTGATTATGTTGTTGATTTGATCGGGATTCCAATTTGGAGTCTTTTAGTTCAAGCGCCGAGAGGTGGAAATCCACCCGTCACTGGTTGCCATTACTAGCGGCGCCATGTAGAAACTCCCATAGCTAATTACTGAGAAATATGTTAATCTAATTTATAGTGCTTTATTGTAGCAATTTGATTTTTCTCGCTTTGGTTAATTACCTAGGTGTCGGGTAGAAGTAGCTTCCCAGCTTATTTAAATTCAAGATGAAAGCTGCACCAAGTTTTTGTTTTTCCCCCTTTATATTTTGTTTTAAGTGCTGCGTTATTTTGGGATTTGGATACATTTCTTGATGAAGTTAGTAGCTTTCAGTTGCCAGAGAGCTTCATATGACAGTTAATTCACACCAAAGAGAGTGTAGGTTCAGTTGTAACATCAACAAAGTCTTTGCAGAGAATTATGCCATTATAAAATATGAACATTGAGTTGGAAGGCCTCTGACAAATAGAGCAATCACCATTGGTTTTTGCCTCCATATAGTTGCGATGGTCCAGACTGGGTCATTGTAAGTAATTAAACACGTATTGGCATGATAATCTTACTTTGTTTGATATAGATTCTCCAAAATCAATTCTCACTTAAACTCATTTTCAACCAGACATTTATCCATTAAAATAATCTTGCATGTAAAATTGTAACTTTTCCTTATTTTTCAACCTCACATTTTCTAAAAAAATCACTTTTTCACAAATTCTGAAAAATCTAAATAAAAAACACACTGGTATGTACTATATAACAGTTTATCATGTAATATATGACACTGGATATTTTTGTTAGTCTTGATGTGCAGTTGACAAAGTGAACTGATCTTGATGTTTGGTAATACAGTGATCAATTTTGCAAGGGCCACTGGTGACTTGCAAACCCTTTCGGATGTGGATCTTAAGTTAATTGCTTTGACATATACATTGGAGGCTCAAACCCATGGAGCTCAACATATCAGAGATAGGCCTCCTTCTATCCGGAATGTTAATGTAAAGCGACTTCCTGAAAAGGAAATGCCTGGATGGGGATCCAGTGTTCCCAATTTGGAAGAATGGGAAGCACTAGAGCATGCAACGGATGGTGGAGAAAATATGAATTCAAGAATCCTTCCTGTGAAAAATTTAAACTTGAATGTTGTATCAGCAGAAGAACATGGTTCTGAAAATGGTTCGGTTCGAGATGGTTGTGAATCACAGTCTGGAAATCATGAGGAGTCTGGTGGCAGTTTCACTAAACCACAGAGATACTTACCGCATAAAAAGGAGATAAATGTTGAAGGGAAGAAGATGGTTGCTGATGGAATTGATGCATCACAGGGTCAAGATAATGAGAACTCTGCTGACTGGAGACCGGCTGTAAGTAGAAGTACTCATAGAAGATTCCTCAGAAGGAAAGCTAGACGTGAAATGTATTCTCAGTTGTCTGAGAAAGGTGGTCAACAGGATGCAGCAGAAAATGTCAGTGAAAACCTAGATGCTGAGGATCAATGCCCAGATCTGATAACAGATGAAAGTTGTGAACAACCAATGAATCATGGCTTAGGAAATGGTGAGGCTATTGATGGCAAACATGATGATGAAAATGTCTCTGAGATTTTGAGTAACATGAGGCTAGAAGAAGAATCTATGAAGTCCTATCCAGAAGGTGAAGAATTTGATGCTGAAGACGGTGATGAAGGACTGGAGAACCCAGAGGCCACAAGTGAGGCCAGTGAAAATGTTGATGTACTACATACAGATGATAATAGTAGTGAACAGAGCTGGACACTAAGGTCTTTGTCGGAGTCTAGTGTGGCTTGTATAACTAGTGACTTTGCCATGCAAAATGTGCTGCTGCAAATGGGTTTGCGCCTTGTGGCTCCTGGAGGAATGCAGATACGTGAGCTGCACAGGTATATGGATGATGCAGTTTTGATATTTTTCATGAAAATATTTCTCCTGTTGTATATTGCATAGCCAAGTTATCCTATAGGCAAGCATACAGGGGCTCTTTAAAAAATGCAAACAAAATAGATCGGAAGAGCACACGTCTGTAATTGTCTTAACTGTTATTTTGCTTGCCAATTTCTGTTCGGGATGCTGAAACCAGTTTATTTCTTAACTGTTACGTCGTCTTTCCTATGAAACCAGTTTATTTCTTACATTCCCAGGTGGGTGCTGAAATGCCATGCTTGCTATAAAGTGACCACGGAAATTGGGAGAATTTTTTGTCCCAATTGTGGAAATGGGGGCACACTGCGCAAAGTAGCTGTAACAGTTGGGGAAAATGGTATTATTGTGGCATCACGCAAACCTCGTGTGTCCTTGCGTGGTACAAAGGCAAGTATATCACTTATTAATCTCTTTCTCAATGCAAATAAAGTAGTTTCTTTGTGATTGATTATTCTTTTAATTTTTGAAATTTAACATTGACAAAGTAATTCCTCACCATCTAATTCTATCTGTCAACTGCACCAGGAAGGAAGGGAAAAAAAAAATGGATCTGAGAAAATAGTTCATTCTTGGATGGCAACTTCTTCTAAATCACTTCATATAACTAGTGTTTAGCTGTGTTTTAAAAAGTGTGTCTAGGCAAAGATGTGCTTGTAAAATTTATGCAAGACTAAGCATGCTTAGGTTAGGCGTGCATTGAGTCTATAAACTATAAGACTCACTTAAGCATGCTTAGGTGTTAGGCGTGCACTGAATCTATAAACTATAAGATAAATCTATCAATTTAATGGGAAACAAAAACCATTTATTTACGGTTGATTAGGCTTTTGACAACTAAATGATGATTACTGCATATATGCTGTTGATGTATTTGGCATTAGACTGCAAATGAACTTGAAATGTTTAATGGGTGTTCTGAATTATGCTTGCCAACATTTGATATTCCTTTTTCATCATGTATTGGAGCTATTGTCGGGTATTTACAACATATATGTTTTATAAACAGTTCTCGTTGCCTTTACCCCAAGGGGGCAGAGATGCTATCGCGAAAAACCCTGTTTTACGTGAAGACCAGCTTCCACAAAAGTTCCTATACCCTAAGATAAAGAAAAAGAATAAGCAGGTAAATTGCAAATCCCTTTTCCTTTCTCAATATAATCTCTGATCACATCTGTTTTTCTCTAATTAAATAATTTTGGTAATCCACATCTCTTACATGGCATGTACTATAGGAGGCAGACGACATATTTGCTTCAAGTGACATTTTTCTTAGCCATACCAGTAAGAAAGCACCTTTGCAACCTCCTGTACGTAAATCCTTGGCTGTTTTCAGTGGGAGGAGGAATCCTAACGATAATCACTACTCGCGTGCTAAACATTGACTGGATTTTCTGAAAAAATATTTTTGCTACTTGATGCAAGAAAGTGTGTTGTGAGAAACTTATCATAGAAATTTAGTAGTGCCCAAATTTTGAATTTGCTTTGTGATCCCTCTATGTAATTGCTCTGAATATTTCCCTCTGACTTCATATATTGCTTATATTTTATACCCTTTCCATTCACAAGAGCTACCATATGTCTTGAAGTTTCATGATATTGGAGGGGGTAATTAAGATTTTTTTTAGATAATTATTTTTAATTTTTTGTATCACAGAAAAAAATCAGTAAATTAACACAAAATTGAGCAATTTACAATTTTACTTTTGCTTATCAATGTACAATATTTACATTTCATTCTAGACGCTGCATGCTAAATATATTTAATGGTAATCTGCCTCGTGGGCCCCTTTAGCTAAAACTAGAGAAAATTAAAGGGGAAGCTCAAGAAAATGAGCGGCTCGTGAATGGCCTGTGCTCGACTTGTATGAGCGTGAGTTCAAGTACGAACACAAATCCAAACATAGCAAGTCGAGCTCAGCGAACGAGTACGAGCAAAGTACAAGCAGGCTCTAGCTGAACTGAGCTCGGTTTGCCAAAAAATTAATAGTTAAACATCATATGAGCAAGAACTTGTACATAAAAATTAACATAAAGCAACACTTCAAAGAGAAAAAAAAGGGAAGTTTTAGTTTTGCGCATTTAGTGATCAAAGGGATTAATGGGATTCATTACGATTATTATTACTGGTAATATGCATGTGCTTTGCACATGTTTGCAAATAATAATGGTAAGCATAAAATTTTACATACTATATATGAGCTCAAAATCATCATATAATTAATTTAAGTTGAGCCTTGAATATATACGAAAAATTATCAAATTAATTGAAATTTTAGCCTAAATAGATAATATAAGCATTGTACTGACCAAAACGTAGTTCAATTTTATATGAAATATAGTTATAATTCCAAATGAGTGATCAATCTCTCATTTTTAGTTGCACATCTTTATAATGGATGGTCGAGATAAATGTGATCTAACGACTACAATTGATCCTCTAAAATTATCTATAGAAGATATAGTTATACAAAATTATTCTAATGAGTTATCCCACATTGGGTTAACATACATGTGAGTTATCCAATGATCTCTAGTTACGTGTGCGTCTGTCTAGATAATCCTACGAAACATATGACAAAAGATCATTTTTACTTCTAGTAGTCTAAATATATAAGGTGACTATACACATAAACACCTCGACTCTCTCGAACCATAAAAGTTTCAAAAATAATTTTACAAATTTACTCTCAACAAAGTTAAGTTGTTTGGAAGAAAAACTTCAAAGTAAGAACTTATGAATATTTAACTTGGTGACAGAAAATGGGTTAATTGGCACTAAACATTCTCACCTTTGACATTTATTATACAAAACGTCTCTACTTATCAATTTTTGGCTTTGATCACCCTTAATATAACCTTTCCTTGCGCAAAAAGTCCTTTCCGTTAAGTTTTAGAGTTAAGTAACAATAAAACAACTAAAGAAACAAAATTTAAAGGTTACTTTGGTCACTCAACGTAATTTATTACATCTATGTACCCAAACACAGTCTTACATTGGAAGATTTCCAAAACCCACAATGAATAGAAAGGATAACAGTGGAAAGTTTGTTAAAGGGTTTTCAGCAACAGAGTTATCTAAAAATTGAAAAGTTTCTTTTTTCCCTAAATTTTCCTTTATAGTAGACAAAAAAATATGCATTATCGAAGGTCGAGGAAAATTGAAGAAGAGCGCTCCAATTACGGCGAGTATTAATTTAAATAGAATTACATGTGAGAGTAATCTATACTAAACCAACCAAAACAATTATGAATGCATGTGGGAGGAAATGTGTGACCTAACTAAAATGTGCTTTAAATTTTGTGCATGTAGGTGTTTAGGTGTCATTTAACTTAAAACTTGACAGTAGGGGCCTTTTGTGCCAAAAAAAAAAAAAAAAGTTGTACGGAGGGCGACCTGTGCTAAAAATTAATAGGTAGGGAAGTTTTGCATAATATATGTCAAAGATAGGGCTGCTTATTGTCATTTAGCCATTAATTAATATTAATATTAGCTATTTTAATTATTATATATTTAACTAGAATTCTCACCCGTGCGTTGTACGAGATTTAAAAGTAATAATAACTATAGTAATTTTAGGGAGACATATTTATCTGGTATAAAAAAGTGACATGCTTAGTTATCAACTATATATTGGATAATTGTGGGCTTTCAAATTCACTACCTACATATAAACAATCAATTCATATTTGCTAACTGACAAAAATCAGTTATTCATATAATATAAACATGTCTACATAAAATTACTCTAATAATTAATGTCAATGAATTTTTATACAAAAATTTAATAAATTATTAATACAGCTAGTTGAGTCATATATTAACATTGTGAGACATAAATTTTATAACCATTCTATCATATTTTTATTTATTCGTTGGTAACACCTTTTGTACCAGTTAATTATTTTTTTTTATATATTAGATATAGGGAAAGGGAGGAGAACCAATATCAGTTATTCATGTAGGATAAACATCTCTATATAATTACTCTAATAACAAATATCAATGAATTTTTATATAAAAATTTCATATAAATTATTAATACAGCTAGTTGAGTCATATTAGATTGTGAGACATAAGTTTTTTATAACTATTCTATTATATTTGAATTTTTTTGTCGGCAACACTTTTTGCACAAATTAATTCTTTTTTTTTGGGATACAGTAGGTATAGGAGAGGGGAGGAGCACGTCTGTTCCAACTCAAGACTTCATGTCTAAAATGTGATAAACCTAACCAATGTAGCAGTTATTTAGCCCTTGTTTGATACTCTTTAACAAAACACATTATAATCCCACATACCACTGATTTGACTATTGATTTGACAATTACTCATTTATAACCATAAATTTCAAACATCTATTAAATCTACACCACTCATTTCACCTCTTTATAATTTCTCTTTATAAATCAACTACCATAAATTGAATCAAACATCCCCTTAGATTACATCATCTGTTAATTATGCATATATAAATAAAAATTAATTGAGGTGATTCAATAAAAGTAAATGTTTAAAATTTGTTGAACAACTATTACAGTGCAACTGCATCGACATGCGGTCCATCTCTCAAATAGATAAACCAACTCTAAATATACTAAGATCATATTTAAAACGACAAACCGAAATTTTTATTCCATGGAAAATTATCAAAAATTTCCAGTTTATGTTAATTATAGAATCAGTAAATTAGAGTACTGTAATTTTAAAGAAATTAAATTTGATTATTATACTATAATAACCATATAAAAATTTCTTCAAAAATCATTAAAAATTAAAATTTACAATAATGTTACATATTTTTAGAAATTTATTCGTTTACAGATTTTTAGAAATTTATTTGTTTAGAGACATACTATGTATGTGTTTTCGAATTATAAAAATTGTTGTTTGCTTTTTTTTTTTAAAATAGAACTCTCAATTAATTTCATGTTTGATTTGATAAGTGACAGATCCCTAAATCAAAATAGTTGACTAAAGAAATTACCTTGAATTGATGATTGGATACAGGTTAATAAAAGGAAAAATGAATATCATTTAATAAATTAACATAATAATTTCCAAAAAAAAAGAGATAAAAATAAAAAAAAGAATTAAATGATGTAATCAGAAATCTTACAGAACCAGAAATTTTACAGAGCTAGAAAGATGAGCGGAAAAAGTCATCCTTCTCTCATTATATATATAGATTCTATATAGAATTTATCTCTTACTCTACATTTTCTATGACAGATTGGCACTAAATGTCCATACCTTTAATCGATTTTATGCAAAACATCTCTACCTATTTTGGCATTGACTACCCTCAAAATAACCTTTCTTTGTGGAGAACATCCTTACTGTCTAATTAACCCCCAAAAATCCGTTTAGTTACGTTTGGATTCTACTCTCTAAGGATATTTCTATCTATCTACAAGATTCATGATAATTTGATCACTTGCCAAATGTTACTTTATGAGAGAAAACAAAGCGTGCCACATAAATAGAGAAAGAACGAAGAGGACGAAGAACCCTGCTTGCTGGAGGAAGGACAAAAACCAATTTGTTGAAGTTTGCAACTATTCCAAGTACCGTTAGGCGCCGAAGGATCATCGGTAAGAGTATATTTCTAAGATTTTTCATCAATATAATCTAGGTTTTGCAAATCGTGTGTTAAGAGGGTTTTGAATGTATTTGCATATATGATTTAATCTCTCTAAAAGATTATTCTTGTGTAAAGCTGTGGAAAAAGAAAATAATAAGCACAAGACATGTACTTTCGAAAGTTCAGGCAGATTGAAGAATGGGCACGGGATTACGGTAAATTACTTTTGTGTGACAAACTTTATACAATGATCAATATGTGGGTAATGTTTCTTCTCTTCAAACGTACGTTCATATATGATTCAAACATTTTTTTTCATTTTATTGCTAAATTAAGTATTCCATAATTTTTGGTGAATTTGGAATACTAGAATTAGGATCATCACCGTTTAAATATTTTAGGTCATATTAAAATTAAAGTGTTTGAACTCATTGATTGAATGAAATATGCTTTTGTTTTACTCTATTTTTCCTTTAGATTTTGTTGTGTTATTGATTAACAATATTTTTTGCATTCATACAAAGGAAAATAGTAAATATTTTCACAATTGAAGTTCACTATGGTGTGTATTTTTTTGATAAACCAAATAATGTGGCTTATGAACATGGAATTGTTACATTGTTGGACCATATGCATCCTTCATGGTTCAACAGACACAATTTGATATAGTTCTTGGAACGGGCTTGCACAAATAATCTGCAATTTTATGATAGGAAGCCAAAAATCAGTTTGGGAAAAGGGTTGGTTAGGTTGAGGAATGAAGATGATGTGAAGGAGATGCTTAGACATAAGGATAAGGTGATGGAGATATATGTGCTATGTTCGTTGAAGAGCCATTCATTACCTATAGATGCTCCAGAATGCTCTCGAAATGACAACCTCAAAGATTGTTACATCCTAAAACAAAGTAAAAACAATGATGCAAAGATTGACATTAATTGGGATACTATCCTTAATAATATCAATGAAGGAGATATTTGGAGACTTTATAAGGACTTTCGCCATTTTGATTATACCTCCAATGTTGTTAGCAAGACGGGTGATAACCAAGATGATGTGGTACAGGGAGAAGTAAATATTAGAGAGTAGAACCAGTTGGTGTTTGAAGTGGATGATGTAGGGACAACAGAGAGAGAAGAAGGACGGGGAGGAAGGAGAAAAGAGGATGGTCTAGTAGAATCAGACTATGAAATGGAGGAAGAAGAGGTTGGGATTGATGAAACTACATTAAACTTGGATTTTCTATTTGGCATATCTGATGGACAATATATGAGGGATTCAGATACTGACTATGGAGATTCAGTGAATTACAAAGCAGTGATTCAGATGAATTACAAAGCAGTGATAGTGAAGAAGACGGTAAGAATACCTCTAGAAAAAGGACAAGAAATGATGTATTTAATGAAACGACGGACATAGAGGAGCCACATTTTAGAAAGGGTAAGGGTTAGCATATGTGCACTGCTTTACATGTATATTCTTGCATTATTTTACACTTGTATTTTTTTAGCTATCATTACTCATTTTCATTATTTTTGATAGGTTTAGTTTTTGAGTCGAAGCGTGATCTTAAGCAGGCAATTACTGATAATTCAATTAAGAACAACAGAGAGATAAGATACAAGAAGGATGATAGTGTGCGTCTAAGGGCTGTTTGTACTAATTCGTGTCCTTGGGTATTGCTGCCACAAAGGAAAACAACAAGACAAGTTGGGTTATTAAGACCTACACTGGACAACGTACTTGCCCTATGGTATACAAAAATTTCAGAGTGAGCTCTACTTACTTCGCTAACAAGTACATAGCCGATTGGAGAGCGCAACTGAACATGTCAGTGAGTGCTTTTAGTGATCGGGTTAAGAGGGACGGTTTGGGTGATATTTCAACATGGCAAGTTTACAAGACTAAGGATAAAGTCATGGAAAAAATTTGGGAGAGTATAGTGGCACGTTACAAGGTGTTGTGGGATTATTGTGAAGAATTGAAAACGACAAATGTTGGGACAACAACTTCAGGTAGAGGAGCAAGCGGGTAAATTTAGCTGTTAGTAAATCAATGACGGAGCTAGAAAATATTTTTAGTGGGGGCCAATGGTAAAGCCGGAACTATTTAACTAGTGGTATACGATTATTTCATTTCTTTTTTCCCCCACAAAACAAGACTTTTAAAAACAAAAGAACAATGATACTTTTTTACATGTAATAAAACGGTTATCATATATCAAACCTCATAAAATATAATAACCTTAAAAAAAGTTAACTTCGCAAAGTTTTTATAATTTGAATTCTAGTATAATTTAAAGTTAAACCCATAACAACTTTATATGAGGGAATAGATCGGACACATTTTAATTTTTTAGATTGCAAGATTGAAGATATACAATTTAAGTTAAAAAATTAAATTTTATGTAGAACAAAAAGAAAATGAACTAGTTGATAAATATTGTGTTTTGACCAACAATAAAAGTAAAAAACAAATGAACTAATTATTGCGTCTCTAATATCTTCTCCGATTCTCTACTTTGCATATGACATTTACTAAATTCAAGTGAAAAGTTAAAAGATGCAAAAAAAAAAAAAAAAAAGGGTCAAAGGCCATTGGGGTCCAGGGACCCAATATGGCTCCGCCGTCCGTTTGTATATATGTTTTGGAGCTTTGAAACAGGGGTTTCATGATGGTTGTCGAAGGGTGATTAAGGTATATGGGTGTTTTCTTAAAACGGAATTAGGAGGTCAGTTGTTAACTGCAGAAGGTATTGATGGCAACAATGGTTTGCACCCAATAGCCTACGTAGTCGTTGAGTTAGAGAACAAAGACAATTGGACGTGGTTTTTGGAGTTACTGCGAGATGATTTGGGAATACATAATGGTCATGGATGCGTTTTTATATTAGATAAGCAGAAGGGGGTGGTTAAATGCTATAGAGCTAATTGCTATTACATTCTTAGTCACACCTTACGCCCGCTAACGCCCGCTAACTAAACACTCATCACTCCACTCTTTCACACACACTACTCAAATGCATGGCTGGTTTAGGTATTTATAGACAATGAATGGCGGTGGTCTTGTCTCTAGAAAACTCCATGCATGTCGGCTGCGTTCCTTCTTGGCTGCTTCCTTTTTCTTGCAACTTGCTATATTTTATTCTCATTTTCTTATGCAACTTGCCGCTCCAGGATTTTCAAGAAAATGTTGGCTGCCATTTCTTGATTCATCTAGGCTGGTTGTGATGCTTATCTAAAATTTTAGAACCTTCAAGAAGTCGGTGATGACTTCTTCACATCCACCCCCTGGTTTTGCACCTCTGTTACCTCACCAACTATTCACACAGAAAGCAATATGACGTTCTGAAAGAAGTCCAGGACGGAAAGAGATTGGTGTTGATTCTTATGTTGCTGATGTTTTGCTACCTAGTATATAACTTAGGAATTGGTTCATTATGTTCTGTTAGAATGTATTTAGAAGTCGCCGTTTGGCAATATGTATGAGAAAGACTTGTGCAATATATTCAAGTCTCATACAATATAAGTAGATATGAATATTTAAAATCGAAACGGTTTGCTAACATGGACTTAATATCTTAACATAAATCTTGACAATTAAAAAGAACTATTACCGAAAAGTCAGAAAAGCCCAAAGTGAACAATAGGTAAGGTTAACATTCATGAACCAAGATCTTTATTCACTTCACTATTTGACAATCCCAAATGTAATTAGCCTACAGATTATACAAAGAACTGAGATTTGCCAATTCCAAACTGTGTTTCTTATATGATGCAAAATTTACAAGAACTCCATTTACCAATAGGAGATATAACACAGGATTTATAAAAAGAAATGAGCAGGCAAAAGGTATTGCTACTGTATGTTGCTGTTAATCAGTTAAGAATCGAGAGCAAGCTCGGCCCATGCCAACGATGATGCTTTAAGCTCGACAGATACAGATGTATCAATACCGCTTTCCAACATGGCGCACAAATCTCGCATGGATGTCCTAGTGCTAGTATTTGGGAAGATACATAACTTAACCACCTCGCATATTACTCTGAGATCTTCATATCTGAAATGCTTCAACTCGGGATCCACCGCATATGATGTAATGTCAGGCATTTCAAGAAATTCCTTGGCCTGGACCGGAAGTCTAAAATGAGGCCTAGTGTCCTAGAAAATAATAAATGAAAAGTGAAAAGAGTTCTTGTCATCTTACCCAGTCCACTAAGCATCCTTTATCTCGGCAGTATGAAGGCCTTCCACTGATTATTTCCAGTAGAAGTATCCCAAAAGCATAGATATTACTCTGGATGTCAAGATGGCATCTTTCCATGGAGTTCGGAAGAACACAAATCGCACCTTCATTGCTGATAGTGCCTGAGCTCTTCTCAGATCTTGAAAGAACTGACTTCCAGCTCTCAAAATCAACCAACTACAGATATTATCATAACCATCGTCAAATTTCGGTTTCAGGCAGTCAAGGAATAATGACACTCAGAGGGAGAAGTAAAAAACTAAAAATGAAACAGCAAGAGCATATTCAAAAATTAGTCATCAGAATTAAGGGGACAGGAATACCCTGTCATCGTATAATTCTCGAGCCCCCGACAGTGTGCAGAAATGTACTGTGGAAATTGTAACTTTCAGAAACACCATATGACTGTAACAAGAGAAAACTACCTCGACACAGAGCATGTTTTCTTAATTTCTCTCCATAAGAATGCGTTCCGCCAATGAATTAATATTGCTTTGGTTTTGTATATGACAAAAACCACATCTGTATTCATGTTATTAGCAAACCAGCGGTCTTACCTTGGGAGAAAAATCATCTGTAAGATATACAGCACTGGAGTTCAATTCAGATATGGTAAATGGGGGATCAAGTTCAGCGTGAAGATATTTCAGTCCTCTGGCTATGCCAATAATAATTTTCATGCGCCTTGTCCAAGAAAATTGACATCCTTCTTCATCTGCATTTGATCAGAAAGCTTCTGCTTCAGCTCGTTGGAACAAGTACATGGCGGAATTTCATAGAGAAGTTTTCAAGCAAACAAAAAGCAAAAAGAAAAATAGAAGTCAGGCAAAATAAACTTACAGTGAAGGTGCTCATGAAGTGTTCCATTTGAAGCATATTCAAATACCATCATCCTCGTAAACGGACTACTTTCTTTACAATATCCTAACAATTTTCCCGTGTTTTCATGATTTAATCTTGCCAAGTCTGCTACCTAGATTATGGAATAGCATAAATATCAAAAGAAAGCCAGCGATAATCATATGACTGTTACACAATTTATGCAAACAGACAGCAAGAGAATATTAAAATTTTTACTGATGCTAGAAAAAGATACCTCTTTCTGAAAATAAAGTTCAAGGAACCCTGTCCAATTGTCTTCTTTAATACAAAGGGATATTACAGCTATTTCCGGCCCACCTTTCATGGTGCCTTTGTATACCAGGCTATCCGGAGATGACCCAATAATATTACTAAAATCCTCACAGGCTACCTCAAGTTCTTGCCTGCTGTACCTTATTACATCCTTCAGGAGCTCAGTATCTATGAAAACAAAAATTAATAGAAAGTAATAAAAAGAGGATTATTTACAAGATTAGAGAAAACAAATACAAACAGCAATCACGATGTAATATTCAATGCTGGGTACTGGATAATTAACAGCTCCAGAATTGGATATTACAGTTATCTGTAATTTCCAAACATATTTTCTATTTTACTGTTTAATCTTAAACACACATGGTCTAATTACGAAAGGCATAGACCAGGCTAAAAGACTAACCTATGCACGTCATCTTGTAGTCTTTATGACTTGCTGACTTCTTCCAAGGGATGATTATAGAAGGTTTTCCCTTGCACCTCTTAAGTGTAGTGATAAGAGCAACAACAAACAGAGAACCCACAGCAAGTCCCGTCACTATCTCAAGGGCCAACAGCCATCCAGGTTTTGAAGCAATAGGTTGATGTTCATATCTAATTTCTGCAGGTTGGTGTTGTGTGTTAACTGCCTGATGGTCTTTAGAGGGTGGAGCACCACCTGCAATAATATTTTTGTTGTCAACAACTGGAAAATTATTCATTAGCATAAATAATAATGTACTTCGTTAGCTTTAGCATAAAAAGTAAAAATTTCCCGAACTTGTTGAGATAAGTTGGTTTTCCAAATTATGTATAAATAGTTAAAATAGGGATTATCTCAAATTAAGTAACCTAATTCCCACTTGGTCGAAAAGAAGAAAATACTATTTCAAAGCCAACATATTTGCTTGAAACTAACTTTAAAGTTTTTAGCATTGACCACTCACACTACTTTTTTCAACATCTACGTAGTTACTCTAGCAGACTTGGCATAGCCAAATGGACAGGGAATCCAATTCAAAAAAGGAAGCCACTCTTTGGAAAAACAACCGTGCTTTGATTTAAAAAAAAAAAATTACTGAAATCGTCAGATGCACTTGCTATTAGTGTCATTTTTTCTTTGTTTTTTTATTTTTTTATTTATTTTCTTTTGTGGGCCGGGGGGGTGGGGTGGCTGGGGAAGAACTATTAGTGTCATTTTAATAAGTAAAATAAAGTTAAAAACTTTATACAAGAGCCCATATGCAGAGGGGATTAATTCATTGAAATACCTCATGACAGCCATTTCAGAAAAACAGTTTGCCACTTACCACATTCTGCTGTGGTACGCTGCTTGGAGTCTTCATCTTTAAGGCAATTACCTTGAAAGCTCAATCTATTTGGAAAAATAAATGGCAGAACACCATAAGAAAAGAAAAGGAATTAGAAAAAAAAATTAAAAATATAAATAAAATAGTAGTAGTAGTAGTAGTAGTAGTAGTAGTAGTAGTAGTAGTAAGAGTAGTAAGAGTGAAAAAAGTTAGGCCATATGATACCTGGGAAGATATTCCAAGCACTTGGGTATGCTACCATTAAAAAAGTTGTATGAGAAATCTGCAACTTTTAATTGGGATGATAGACATAAACCTGTGTGATTGCCACTTGGAGCATGCCTAACATACAATAGTATAAAAATCACCATTATGAAACCGGCTATAGAAATTCTATATGTTAGATATTTATAGAAAGTTCAGATTAACAACCTACAGCAATCACACTGATATTTGTTAATTAATCAAAATATTTTTTTTTTTGTTATTTTTATTTATTTATTTATTTTTGATCAATCTTCATTTTCTAATAGAAAAATTGTGTATGCTTGGAATGTAGTATTAAACAAACCTGAACTGTATAGAGATCTAATACTGTATAGTGCTAATTGCTATTACATTCTTGCTGTTGAAAATAGCAATAAGTAGAAGTATAAAACACAAATCAAGAAATGCAAAACTCTGAAAAAGTTCAAGTATTGCAACTGTAAAACGAGACTGATTGCTCAAGACACCTTGCTATATGGGCAATAGGTCATTATATTTATACTATATGATGAACTGCAAAATAATACAAACAAGGTTTGTTAGCAAGGTTCTTCTATCTCCGGCTTTATTCTTTTTCACACATACGAACGGAACACTCAAAGGAAACTACTGAAAAAAATAATTGAACAGAACATGAATAATATGCAAAAATCTCTTCCCCCTCCCAAGCCAATAAAATAAGATAAGTGGATATGAAAAAACCTAAGGTCAGACTCTAGGAAAAAGTCAGACTTCCAGTAGTCTAACTATTTTCTACTTACATCCCATGCACCTTGGAACTGAACTCAGAGCCATTGCCAGCAGGGAATGGTCCTTGAAGCTTATTCCTATCAATCCGTATTTCCTGGAGGTACTTCAAGTTACCAAGCTCCAGAGGCAACCTCCCTATCAACCCATTTGATTGAAGATTTCTGCCAGACAAGAATAAGCAGTTGGAAAAAAAGGAATTAAAAAACCGAAGTCCACTCTATGAATCCAGAAGCTGAAGTCTTGTGCGACACAAACATTTTTGTAATGCAAGTTAAGTTTCCAATCTCAGGAGGAATTGGTCCTGTTAGCTGGTTGACACCCAAATCCAAGACCTTCAGGTGCTTCAACATACCAATTTCCTTGGGGATTGATCCCTTCAGCAAATTACCGTGCAAAATCCTATTTATATAGCAGCGTAAAAAACAGACTAGTGAATCTTATTTAGAAATAAGAACACAAAAACAATTTCAAGATAATAATGTATGGAATAGAAACTCACAATTCTTCCAAATTAGAGAGTTGGTAGAGTTCTGGCGCAATGAATCCCTTCAAAGATGCCCCGGATATATTGCTGCAAAATCAAGCGACATCAGAAGTGGAGACTTTAAGTTAGGCACCAACCACACCTTTTCTGCAGAGCATTGGATGGTACCCAAAAAAATTAATACAACAAGTTTAACCTCTGTTCGTCCCAATACATATCCGATACCATCCAACAGAATACTTAGCTTATTTTTCTTCGAAGTCAACGAAGGAGAATGCATTTTCAGCGAATTGAACAAGATGAAGACTCTTACAGCTTTATGACATGATCTCTTTTCCCTCAACAAGAAATTCCCGACCATTCACAAGGTTCAGACTCCACAGAGTTCCAATCGGACAAAATCTGAAGTGGATCCTCAATAATAGCTATCTTGAAGGAAGTGAGAGCTACAGCTGAACCAAACCCACAAATTCTTCCATAAGAAAATAATTATACATTCTGCTAAATAAATTTCTAATACGTACAAATTGCAAAATTGCAAGATCTTCCCAATAGAAAATCAACCAATATCCAAAATTTATATAAGTTGAAAAATTATCAACCACATTGTGCCCAAACTAAAAAGAATTCAACTCTTCTAGAGTAACTGAATCAAGATATGTGAATCCTCAAATGTGATTTTAAGTACCTTCATACTGTGCAAATGCATAACAACCCGCAACAAATAGTCCCAAACTCAGGAAAAGAACTTGAAAAGATCTCATCTTTTATCTTTATACGCATACAGAAACTTTTAAGATCAAAGGACAGTTCCCAGAAAGCCAAATGGGAAAGGAAAAAAAGAACCAAAAGAAGTAAAGGAAAATGAAATAATCTGGAATTGGATAAGTGAGACTTAAACAGAGAAGAAGAGTTGGTAGTAGAACAAGAACCACAAGAAGAATGGCAATGTTTATCAGTAAAACGGACCCCAAGAAAAAAAAAAAAAAACCTTTCTTTTCAAGGAAAAATTAGGAAAAAAATTCTTGAAGCAAGCTTAAGGTGTAAATCTATGAATCAATATCCATAACAACCCATGAAAGCAAAACAACTAGAAAATGGAAGGCCGAAGTTCAAAAAGTAGCCTAGAAACAAGAAATCTTTGATTTGAAGAGAGGTTTGGTTTGGTGTCAGAAACGGAGAGAAATCAGTGAGTAAGTTAAAAAAAAAAATAAAAAGAAAAACAAAAAGAAAAATGAAAAGAATGCTAAACAGTATTCAAATTGAATGCAGCAGTAGCCTATTGCCCACATAAAATGAGAGAGAGATGAGGGGAATATTTTGTCAGCATCTGGGTGTTTGAGTTGGATGATTACTCATGAAAAGGCAAATTTTTTTATTGAAATTTGGGTTGGAAAAGGAAATTTCATGGAATTTGGTGATTGGTTGGTGGAGTGGTGTTACGGCAGAGGTGAAAAACAGAAAAAGAGAGTGTGTATCTCGTGATATTGATATATTTCATCTATCTTATATCCTATGACAAAAATTTTCTTAAACATTCCTATATTTATGTGGTTGTATGTGTATATGTTACATCCAGTTATATGGAATATTAGGGTGTTATAACAGTACCTATATGGGTGTAAAGATATTATCGTTTATTGTATAAATTATAATTTATTCATTTACATGAATTCCTTCACATGTATTCAAAATAGTTGAAACTTAAGCATGAATATGAGTGGTCAAGAAAGAGGCTTTATGAATAAAGAAAGATGCTTCAATGATTCTCTATTTATTGCTCCCTAATATGTTGGTTCTCATAAATATTTAAAAATTAGTAAATTGATCATAGCTTTTAACTATGATTGTACAGTCCATCGATGACCAAGGTAAAGAAAACCTAAAATTCACTTCAAAATTGTGTCATGATGTATTTTTTCTAATACCTTTTTTTAGTACAAAGTTGAAATCTTAAGAGAAAGAGTGAGCCGAATAGGGATCACATGTACTTTACCATTAGGATAAACCCCATTGATCCATTTTAACATAAGATAAAAACTTATAGAGTTAAAAGTGATTAGAATCATGTTATGTTTAAAGGAATAAGGAAGCGTGGCAAAGAAAAAATGAAGGGTGTACTTGAATATGGGTAAACACTCTTTTGTAAACTCATCTACGTGTCAAATCGAGTTGAGTTGTTTGCTTTGTTGAAGAGTGGCCAGACAAATATTTAACCATCATGAGTTAACACATTATCAAGAAGTTGTAATTAAAGAACAATTCTAATTTGAAATAGAGTGAAGCCGTTGGACCACTTGACCAAAGAAGAAAGAGAAACAAACGCATTAATCTCTACATGGTCTCTTGACTTTACGGAGTAAAATGTGCGTGCAAACTACAAAGCCCCAAAAAATAGAAAACATTTCCTCGCTAGTCATTTTTTCTCATTTTCTTTTGAATTTGAATTTGGTCAAACAAATCACATCCACATATTTCGTGATACTCATTTTATTACAAAAATCTCTATTATTCAACTACATTTACTCTCTCTCTCTCTCTCTCTCTCTCATTTCAACAAAATGTGGATTCTAACACCCCCTAGACTTCTTTGCTTCTTGAAAATTAATCAAGATATAAAAGATATGAACTCTATAATATATGGTGTTAGATTGGAACTCTATAAATTTAACATAGAGAATCCATGTTTGGTTTTAGCAATCAAATCTCATCAATAAATTGTATACAGACACAAAGACCAGTCCTTCTACAGAACTTAATCAAGCTCCTTCTATAGAGCTTGATCAAGTTTTGTATTAAATTTCCACAAACACAAGGACAATACTTCCAAACAAGACACTAGAAAACTTAAAACATTTTGTATAGCAGATTATTATTTATTATTTAATTTAATAACCTTGGCCATGCGTTAGAAACTGATTGGCTCAAGTCGAGGTTTTATAGTTCAGTAAAATATGTTTGACTAAGCTTAAGAATTTTTCTCTAATTAAATAAGTTTTTTAATAAAAATAAATGATTAGTAAAAATTGATAATAATAAAAATTGATAATAATAATTAATAAGTGAATTATTATCTTGACGATGATTGTGAAAAAAATAAAAAATATATATGTAAATTACTCATAAAAAAAATCCTATTACTTAAAAAATATATATGTAAGTTACTCATAAAAAAACATCCTATTACTTTTTTTTTCTTAAAACACATTGTTAAGGATTTATTTCAATTCTGGCAATCTGAACAAACGTACTTCAAAATGCAAACAACCAATTAAACATGTCATCACTCATCAAGAAGTGGGGGAGGGAGAGGGAGAGGGAGAGAGAGAGAGAGGGGGGGGTTGATCAATCATGTTTGGAAATACAAAAGGCAACATTTTCCAAAGTATAGAGAAAGACACGATGGTTCAACTTGGTTATACTTAAATTAAAAATTCGGACTATTATTAATTAGGTGAATTATTAATGCAGTATACATCATTATGTTTAAAGCCCTTGTCACTTTTATGTGTGATAACTACATTTAACTAATATATACACACATATATATGTGTGTGTAACACAATTTTTTTCTGATTCTAATTTGTCCACGATGGATAAATTTTTGAAAATAAATTGTGAAATCATGCATAGGTCTCCAAGAAATTCAAATGAAAAACGAATATGTCCAAAGTTTCAAAGAAATTGAATTTCCTAATAGGATATAATCAACCCAATAGTTTTGTGTGCGTAGACTATGATTCAAATATATATATTAATAAAATGAGAGGTGCTGTTGTACAGTTTGACCGTAATTTTTCTACCCAAAATGCTTCAAGTGGGGGCTTTTTGGTCATTTTGATTGGTTTGTGGTAACCAATACGGTAACTTTGATGTTTATCCCTTCTACTTTTTAGTTTTTAATTTTGAATTATCTCATCTTCATAATTCTATCTTATCTTTATAATTCTATGTTTAAGTTATCTTATTTTTATATTTTTAAATCTTCCTTTCATTTCAATGTGAAAACAACAATCAAGAGCAGATTTATTCAAAGGTTTGAGAATTGACTATAATATCATCATATCACATGAGTCTTGACGCACACAAATAAAGTTAATATAATTGATATTTTTTATAAATTTAATACTTATATCATACAACAAAAATTAAAATAAAATATAACTATTCTTGAAAAAAATAACTATTAATAATTAAGAATTTAAAAAAATAAAATTAAAAAGAAAATAACTACCCCTCTATGTAGTCTTCTCCTTATACGATATCAAGTTTTTAATTTTTTTAGCACATGTGAGAATCTAATTTCTCAAATCTTTATAATAAGTTAAATTATTTTAAATTATTCTTCCCGTGTATCACACAGGTGAAAAACTAGATTGGGTTAATTGCTTTCAATTTACTGTACATTATATTTATTGTAAGATGATGTCAATAGAAATGAAAATTTATTTTTACTTATTATTTATTATAATTTATTAAAACTAAATATTGATATTTACATAGATACTTTGATAAGATGTCTAACCGTGTAACGCACAAGTGAAAATCTGGCTGAGAATAAAAAGAGACGTGCTAAATATACACTTGATAGTTAAAACAGATGTTCCTTAACGTATTCAAAAAGCCATTTCGTTGTCGAATTAATGGGTCCCTTTGTCTCAATGTATTCATGTGCTTTTCTTTTAGGAAGACTCTATTTGCAGCTTTTTGGGGACCCTTTTAGCTATCTTTTTCATTTTATTTTCTCCACTGCCACATTTGTATAGAGGTTGGGTTGGCTCCTATCGATCTGTCTTGAGCCCCTTTAGAATTAGATTAAATTAATTAGAATAGAGAAAGAAGCATTTGATTGTGCGGGTGACAATTGCCGGTGACGCTGGTGATATATAATTGAATTGATCAGTCCATGGTGGCCTGCTTGGATTGTTAAGAGAGCAAGAAGGTGAGAGAGAAAAAACGAATTTCATCAAAAACGGACGAGTAAGGGCATAAAATGACTAAGTAATCATTCATTTATGAATGCAGACCATTTTGAACATTTGTTTAAAAGTATAAATATAAAACTGGTTGATTGACCAGTACAAAGAAAGAAAACATTTTCCCCCCATAAACATTTTCAACCTTTTTTGCTGAGTTAGGCTACAAAATGAACCATGTTGATTTAGATGTTTTTCTGAAATAATTAATTAATTTTGATGGATCTTAATTTTTGAATAAAATAGTAAATGAGCATTTTGTGTCAAATGTGGAACATGTTCTCCATAAATACACTATATTTACACACTGATATATGGTGCACACAATTTTTGTTAATGCAATAAATAAAAAAAAATTAATGAAATGAAATACAATTTTTGTTTTTAATTTTTTTGGATGGAAAAGAAAAACGTGTTTAAGAAAAAGGAAAAGAAGAAAACAAACCAAGCAAAATCCTATGATTATTTTTAATTGGTATTTAAAATATGTTAATTCCTTATATAATTATTTCACTTTTAGTTAAATAATTAGGTAATATATACCACTTTAATTAATTTATCCGTGTCATGACATCTTGGTTTAAGAATAAAGAAAATAAAATTAGTTATGCTGCAAATTTACATGGTAGGTAAGATGTCCCCTTTAAAATTGAAGTAAATTCAAGTGGAACGAATTGTCGTGTATTTAGCTTAAATAGATAATAATTACTTGAAAACAAGAAAAGGTATAGTGACGTATACATGGCATGGACACTATAGCGAAGTGGTTTGCTTGTAACATCACAAGTTTATGACTTGGTTATGATTCGTGGACAAGCTTCTACGTGTTCCTCATTCTAATAGATATTTTTAGGTTCTTGTTGGTATTATCTAGTAATATTTTTGTGGGGTGTAAAATTTTTTGTTTTATATAATTGTAAGTATCAATCAGATACATGATCTGTTTGTTGCTGATAATGTGTTTAATATGAATCTACTTTGAGAACTCTTGATTCATGTCGGACCAAGAATGAATGTGCCCTTAACCTAGGTCGGCATTTGCTTAAAGTTGGTGCATATAGGTTTTTCGAGTGACGGGGACTTCGGGTTTCCTTTAATAAATTTCAACTGTATTTTTTAGGGTTAATGTATTAGAGTTTTACCTATCTGAAGTTCCAAAATGGATCTTTGTAGGCTAAAATTTGTTGAATTTCAAAAGATTACCAAAATTGAGAATCATCATTGAATTAAATAGGCTCAATTTATTGTTAAATTAGGACTCTTGAACACAGATGTAGATTCTCCATTGACCATAAGTACTCTTCGAGTACTAGAAATTTTTTTCTTCAAAACAC
The DNA here is from genome assembly GCA_963692815.1 of Nyctanthes arbor-tristis. NCBI lineage: Eukaryota > Viridiplantae > Streptophyta > Magnoliopsida > Lamiales > Oleaceae > Nyctanthes > Nyctanthes arbor-tristis. Next base: position 8,731 of record CAVNYN010208055.1, on the reverse strand, counting down.
TAATCTCTATATTTTAGATGAAAATAAAGAAAATATTTTCCTTTCGGAAGTAGGTTTCTGGTTTAAAATGTTAGATTAATATGTTGGGCTTATAGATCGTCTTGAATAAATCTTGAGAACATACCTTTTCAGTGGGCTGCCCACTTTCATAATTGGCCCGCTTGAATTTAGAATATCTTTTTTTTTTTTAAGAGAAAAATTTAGGACTGTGTTTTTTTAATCCAATTTCCGGCCGTGTTCGATAATGTTAAATTTAGACAGTGTTTGATAATGGGAATCTTTAAAACTTTCTGCAGTGGACTAAGGGCTTGGTCTTAGTGTGGTAAGGGTATAATATATTTGAGATATCACCATTCTTCCTTCACGATTCCCATTTTGTGCTGCGAAGGTAAAACTTTGTTCCCGTGTAAAATCACGTTAACTAATCAAACTAAAAATTATTTATTAATGGTAAGAAAAGATGAAGCCAAGATTGAGTATAATGATGAATAGAAAGTATAACATTTGCATATTCACCTAACATGAACAGAACTTTTTACATGTAATGTTCAATGAACACATGATTCATGAGATCGGAAGAGCACTTACTCACAAACCTCGAACTTTAGTGGCACTAGAGTACACACCTCATATTCAAAGGGAATGATGTACACTTTTCTATAATTCACCTGTTTAATTTACTTGATTTCGATTCAATTCCATTTAATTAAAACGATTTGCAAGTTTGTATAATTTGTTCGGTATGAAACTATAGTGAATGCTTAGTATTGAACACGACACAATATAATATGAGGTGTTGAAAGACAATCCAACAATGCACTTATATATGAGGCTTTTGTTGAATACATGGGGTTAATATTTTGTTCTCTTCGTATTTTATTTTTGAATTTTGAATTCTTGATTGTAATATAAGATAAATTTGATTTGTTTTTCTTGTTTCTTCGTCTTTTTAGTTCTTTAATCTCATAGTTCAATGTAGGTTAGTCTTAATCACATACCTAACTAGCTAGGTTCATGCATATTACGCAATGTTAATTTGACGTAAACAAGAGAGCACCACATGTTATGGAGGGGTCTAATTAAATTTTCATTGTGGTATCACTATCATCATGATTATTATTATGTTAATTAATTATTGGATTATCCCAAAGTTTAAACTATAAATTCAGGATCAGCATATATATATCCTTCCACATTGGAATTTCACAAGTATTAATTTGGTCGGCATTCCTTTTTTTTTTTTAATATCTTTTTGTGTAGTATATTTTATGACAAGTGCATCAAAGCTGTCTATGCAAGGATATATTTCGAGGGAAAAAAATGGATTAATTAACTTATCCTTGAGTTTGCTTGATTTTTTTTCCCTCTTCCTCAAAACTAATGATAAGTACTAGAGGTATTTGAGTACCGAAATGTATTAATTAATTCAATAATAATATATAATAGTTCAAAAATGGTGGAAAACCATTGAAGCAGAAATTGTTTAAAACCACTCAAAATCGTCAAAACTATTAAAAAATAACCATTCATAACTAACTCAAATTAACTTGAGATGGCTTGGTTTTAGTTTGGAAAAACACCCAAATAGAATCTGATGGTTCAATTTCAAGTTATTTAGTGAAGATTTTGATCCAAACTAACCGAGAAAAAAATTAACACTTTTTACTTTCTCAATTAAAGATTGTCATCTTTAACTCGTTTCTTATTCCACAAAAGATCTTCTCAAAACCACTTTTAGTTTTCTTTTAAAAAAAAAAGAAAGCACTTTTAGTTCTACATTAATCGTTTCCAACTTCCAACTTATTTCAATATATATCTAATTAAAAATTTAAAAACATCTAGGAAATATGGAATATTGTACTCAACTTTCTCATTTTTAACATGCATTATTTTTCATATTCCTGGGTCAAGCTTGGCTTCTAGACATATATAAATACTATACAAATTAGGCATCCAAGTGATAAGAACACGACCAAAACAAAGAGACAAACATGCCTAAATAATGCATGCATGCCTGTCTTCCTCGTTACATCATATGTACTTATTTATGTAATTTAACATCAAAGTGACTTCTCGAGTTTGAGAACCGCTGGTTTTCGACTATAATTTCCATTAATTAATACAACTAATTAAGGTAATTAAAACGCAAAAGACGTTCGTCTCTACTTCCAGACGTATGTTGTAGCTCTCCAAACTTTGTTTAAAGTTTCAATTCAGTGTCATGTCTACATAACAAAACGTCTAATATGGCCAATTTGATATTGCCGACATCAAGACTTGTGCTTGCACTCCGAAGAAGTGTGCAATTCTCCTAATCGCTTTCACAATTTCGCTTTAACGTCAGATGCAAAAATAAATCGAGGTTAATGTGCGCACTAATGTTATCCAAAAAGAATAAAATATATGCTCAAGCTAGCTAATGTTTTTCCAATTAAGTGGATTTCTTAGTGGATTCCTACTATAAGTAAGCCTACATTTTAATCCTTAACCGGTTCTGACAATGACAAACTTGAATAAAGTTAAACAATGTTCTGATAGACATTGTTCATAAACTATGTAAAATATTAAAATACTTTTACAAGTCAAATATTAACACTTTTTGTCAGGTATCTATATATCGGCTCCTTTATGGGCACATCATTCATCAAGAGATCATAGAGAAATTTCCAACATTTTTCGGGTTCTTGTCAAAATCGAGTTAATTTATGGCCAAGATTCATCCTCAAACACCAGTAAAGGGTTCTGATAATTTGGCATCAGAAAAAGAAACATATACCATATGGATGAAATCTCTTGTGTTCCATGGAAATGGTTGCACTGTTTTCAATTCGAAAGGCCAAGTTGTTTTCCGAGTTGATAATTATCAAACAAGACAGAGAAGTGAAGTCTTTCTCATGGATTGCAATGGTGAAGTTCTTTTCTCCATGAAAAGAAAGGTAATTCTACAAGACTTCATTTACCTTCTGGTTTTTATCGTGTTCTACAGTATAAACTTTTAGATGGGGTGTCATGTATAGTGTTTTTCTTATTGCAGAATTTGCCAATTTTTGGAATTTGGGAAGGCTATAAATGGATTGAATCTAAAGTAGATTACAAGGAGAGACCTTGGTTTCAAGTTAGAAGCAACACTTGCAGCATTTTCAGCAAAAACAGGCAAAAAACTTGCAATGTCACTTTGGGATGGGAAGAAACTACAGTAAGAAGTAGCTGCAAGATAACAGGTTTGGAAGGAAAATCGACATTTAAGATAACAGACAATTCAGGCCAGCTTCTAGCAGAGGTTAGTTTTGTGTTCTGACTGGCTCTCACTTTCGATTTGCCCTGATTTATGCTTTTATAATGGGTAGTTGAGAAGCGACAAACAGGATATAATCTCATGGTCAACTGCCATTTCAAGGCTAACAAATATGCCTTATGGACCGATTTTGAGTAATCTTTCTGAAAGTGTTTTTTAAGGCTTAGAAGTGTTTTCAGAGAAGTTATGTGCCTCTCCTTCTTGGTTCTTGCAAGAAGCACTTTTAAAGAAGTAGAATAAGAAGCAAGAGCTTCTCCTAACACAGCATAACTCACTACACCTAATTAAAAGCTTAGACGACAACTTCCTTGATCACTTTCAAATAAGTTAAAAGTAAAATTAGAAGCTGTTTGTAATCGAGCCTAAGCAAGTGAAAACTGGTGTCTAGTCACACATCTGCTCGATGAAAATTTCTTATGTTAAGGGGAAAATCTCGACTATCACATAAGGCATGTTGAAACTAGAATACAAATCAAGATCGATGTTCATTTGCATTTGGGAAAAAGAAACATTTTTTAATAAAACAGTACCATACTAGTTCTTAAACATAATTAATGATATCTTGATGATATATTTTATTTCGTTTACAGGTAACAAGGAAGCAATCCTTATCAGGAGTTCCCCTGGGAGATGATGTATTAACTTTGGTTGTGGAACCTCAGATTGATCATTCACTAGTTATGGCTCTCGTGACAGTTCATGGATTGATCAATCAAAAACTGTAAATATTCCGATTATTTTTTTCAAAGTATATATACAATCTTTTTGTGAAAGATTTTCTATATAATGCATGTTTGCCTTTAAATTGAATGGTGTACATAGATATGAAGTTTATTTTTGTTAGTTTAACTTAACAAACACGCCTCACAGTCCATAATGCAAGTTTCTCGGATCCTGATCCCTTTCAGTTTTATTGAGGCATTTGCTATGTGAGGCGTTCTCTTTGGATATTATAATATGGTAGTAATTGGAGGTTTGCTTAATACAATTGAAACTTAGGTCATTTTGCAGTATATGAATGATGGAGGTTTGTTTAATACAATTGAAACTTAGGTCATTTTCCAATATATGAATGATTCCTTAGCTAAGCATGCAAACCACTTTTGACACAATTTTAATTGGTCATATGACTAATAATTGTGTTCGATTTTTAAGATAAATTGAATTTTAAAGTCCTAATGGAGTATGAAAGTAACATAAAAGGGGTTTATTATATAGGTTGAGAACAGGGTTGCCATCAAATTTTGACCAATATCGTAAAAGTTTCATTTGGAATCAATTTGTTTTCAACTAGTCACACTCGCTTTGTTATAAAAAAATCTTACATGATGTTTCCAAACTTGACCCTCATAGAACCAATTTATTTCTTATTAGCCCATATAATGGTTTTCAATCATAGTATGTTAGAAGATTTTAGTTAATTTCACATGGAAGACTAGTATTACTTACGTTGAACCAAATCAATGTAGATTATAAAAGCTCAAAAAGAATACAAATTTTCATCCTTTTAAGTATCTGAATTTCTAATAGTAATGAATTTCTACCCTTTTTTTAACCAAATCATCCTATATTCCCAAGAACGATCAACAGTCACGTCTTGATGTGGTCAAGACGTGCAAGGATAAACCGTGTAAAAGAAAATTTGAAAATGGACAATTCAGTGCTACAGCGCACACTATTTGTTGACCCCCCCCCCCTTCAAAAAAAAAAAAAAAAAATAGGGCTCTCAATATGGCAGTCAACAGATATTCCAACTTCGTCCCATGACCTAAACATCGCCTGCACCACGAAGAATTCGTGAGAAGCAAAAGGCCATCGGCCTAAGAAAAAATGGCCAGCGACTATTTACAGATCGGAAGAGCACACGTCTGATCTGATGGTCAAGTCAACTGCCGGCCAAGGAGGAATAACTACAAAACAGAGAGGATATGGGGATTTGGCTATAGAAGAATAGCTTACAATGTGTAATTTACTATATATAATTTGTCTCGATTTATCAACCAATTTAAATTTCATGTTTTGAATATAAGACAACATACCATTAAGCTGTCTCTGTGATGTGATATAAGTTTTCACATCATTCTAATTATTAACTCCACATGGTACGATTACATTACGCCACTTATATAAAATTAAAATTTTAAATTTATTTATAAACAACTCTATTTTTAAATATTTACCAAATATAGTGTAAGTTTACCATACGATGTGGAGATGGGGCCTATTTATGGTCTAAATGATCTCTATTCCCAGGGGTTAACGTATCGTGCTCCTCTTTCCCCTAGGGTCTCTGTGCTCAAGGATTAGGGAACTATTGGTAATCGTCTGGAAAATTATATTATTCTAGTGTGGCATTCGAGCAGCGAAGGGGCTAACCATACCGACATGGTTTGCCACATAATATGAGGCAGAATATATATATATATATATATGTTGCTTGGAAAAATATTTGTTTGAAACTCTTTATTTTTTGAATTTATAATGAGTGGAAATGAGTGGTGGAAATTTAATTGAATTTTAAAATGTGTGGTGATTGTTGAATAGTTGTCAAATCAACAGTCAAATCATGGTAGATGAAATTATAATGAGAAAAAATAAAGAGTTTCAAACAAGCTCTAATCTATATGTGACGAAGAAATTTCTTTTATATGTGTCTAAAATTGAAATGCCAACGTACGTGTATGTATATGTAAAAGTAATGGCCTGATTTCTGGGTTCCTTCTATATTCTAATGCAGATCCTTTCTTGATATATAGTGCGTGTTTAATTTGGCTATATCATATTAGAATCTTCTATTCAATCAATCAATTCATACAAGGACTTTTCAGCCCATTAATTATGAATATTAATTATAAGGTTAGAAAACATTACCAAAATGGGCCGCCTTCAGGCATCTTATTTCTAATACATGATACAAGTATGTTTCATGTTTGTGTACGTAAGTTCATGGACCTTGTTAACGGAAGAAAAGAGCTTACTGCTCACGTCACCATCCTTTTAAGTGAATAGTGATCAAGAAGACTTTTTAAGTCAATAGTTATAAAATTGAGTTAGGACATTTTTGGGATAGCTCCAACTTTTGACGGTTGCATTTTAAAGACTTCATTCATGTTGGTCCAATTTTCTCTAAGGTTCAAAGTTATCTCAAACTGACAATCAATAGAGCAAGAAAAGGACGCCACTTACCATCGGCATGCCAGAATCAAGAAGCTTTGTGAAGATAAATCAGCTGCTGATTATGTGAAGGTGATTTATGTAAATCTAGTATCTTATTATACATCATCACATTGTTTTTACATCAATAGTAATTATATAGATCATATATCTATTTTGTCACACTCTTTATGTACTGTCTTATCCAAATATAGTCATTCTAGAAATAATACATCACAAGAGTGCGCTTCTCAATCCTATACAATTTTTTAAGTTTGTTCTGAACTCAATCATGTTATGTTGTTTTCTTCAAATTGAAAAATAAAAAGGAAATTAAAAAAAATTGGAATAAAGAAGTCCATGTTATTTTTCTTTTTCAAAGAAAAAAGTTGGCTTATTTATGCAAAAGGCAGGTTAGGGTTATCTAGCGCAGAAATGAAATGTTGGAAGGCCATTTCCGCCATACTTAAACATTAGGGATTTGTAGCGTAAATAAGTCAAAAAAGTTGATCAGATTATTTTTATCCGCGTATGCGAGATTTACAAATAGCATACTATTCTCTACCACTAATTTCCATGCAATGGTAAATTTATTCTATTTTTTAAACAAAAATAAAAGACTGATATAATTTGGAACAAATTAGCTTAAAAAGGGAAGAAATTTAAATTCTGGATGATTGTGGACAAAATATTCCCAGCCTTAAGCCATAATCCATCCTTTACTTTCCTTGAAAATTGTCATGCTATTTGTAGGCATGCATTTACAAAATCTTGTACGGAATAAGGTAACTAATTTACCGTCTTACCCTCTTATTTTTTTTCCTATCACACAATATGTAAGGGATAAGATGGTAAAATCGCTACACATGTTGTAAAGACATTTCTAATAAGTAACATTTTCTGAAAATTTATTTAACTAATCATTGTTCTTAATTAAATTATTAAGGTAGAAAGTAATAAAATTAGAAACCTGTAAACGTGGATTTAGTGTAAAAACATATAGAAAACTTAGACGTCAACTAAAGCTTTTTCCTTAAGAGATTAAGACACATCACCACATTGGCTACCTTAATGGCTAATTAATTAATGTTTAATAATCTTAAACTGTTCATAATGTGACATCATAACCTTATTATTCAAGGACACGTCGTCTTAAAACTTCAGGCACTTGCTTCACCTAGATTTGGTCGGCCGGCTTAATTAATTACTGTTGATATCACTGTTGATATTATCCAACATGATTGACCTGATGATTAAAGTGGGGAAAAAAATCTCACAAGTAGCAATTCTGTTAGCTTCTGATACCGATCATGTCATGGATAAATGATTTTTTTTTTAATCCGATAAATGAAGAATTTACTACACACATTGTTCAACTCAAAGTGACAAGACCCCCCCTTTTTTTGTCGATGGTGGACGGCTTCGACAAGCCCCTCTCTCAACTCCTACATTTTTTTTAGAGAACATTTTTTGAAACTTTTTTTCTTGAAAATTTTCAATTTTTTTTAATAAAAAGTTTTCAAAAATTTTTAGTTCGTGTGAATACATGTATATTATTTTCGTCTCCCTACTGGTTCCACTACAACGGGTTCCAAATATTTTCTTGTTTAAAGGTAAACTCACAACTCAACTCGGATAAGAATTTATCCCCCCCCTCCAAAAAAAAAAAAGGAAAAGAACCTTTTCACCTCGAAAATAAACAAGGTATTCATTTAAAGCCAACTTTTATCAAAATAAGTCGCTCTTTTAAGTTTTTCATATGTCCCCTTTGTGTACTTTTTTTTTTTTTTTTTTTTTGTTAACAATAAGACTCGAACCTTGAATTTGAATTTTCGAGTCAAAGTATTTCCAAGAGAAAAAAGCTCCCACAAGAGGTTTGCCAACTCTCCCTTCAATATAACCGAGTACAAACCCCTCACAAATACGGGAAACTTTTCCGTATTTATGTGTTGAAAAACATATGAGTGGTGAGCTTGTTTTAAACAAATCATCATAATCACATCACCCTCTACCTTTCCTGGCAGCTTCCCAACTATCTTTACCTACCATCTTCTCACTATCCCTCGCAAATTCTTGAAGAATTCTATTATATTTCCATTCAAAATTCAGTTAATATATCAATATGGGAGAAGTAGAGGAGCCAACAAGGGTTAAACCGGTGGAAATTTCATCTCCCAAAGAAGCAATTCTTGAGAAAAAAGCTTCAAGCCATCATGTTTCATTTCACAAGACAGTTGTTACAATTCCAGATGACAAAAACTCTCCCCCTAAGCCCCCTCCAGT
>CAVNYN010208053.1:0-30893 GCA_963692815.1 Nyctanthes arbor-tristis | reverse complement strand
CATTTAACAAGCACTTTTGAAATTCAAGAGAGGAAGGGGTTAGTATAGTGATAAAAGGTTAAATGTCTCAACCTTTTATTGGGAGTTTCCGAGTTCAAACCCATATTCCCCTCCCTCCCCTAATTCGCTCTCTTTCTATCAAAAATAAATTCACTTTTGAAATTCAACGTTACTCATGAAAATTCTATGTTAGGCACCATTTCTTCATAAGTCTAGAATCTTCTGTATTTTAGCACCCTTAATTGTTCTTAACCATATAAATAAATGGTCCCATAAAAAACCTATATAAATAAATGGCGGCATGTCACGTAGGCATGAGGCCACAATGAGCTGTTCTCATAATTACATAATAAAATTTTGTGTAAACAATATATATAAAGGTAAGTGCAGAGCTCATATACTCTTCTCTATTTGATTTCTAAACTAAATTTGACAGTCATTATAAATATGTTCATAATTTATATTGATCAAATTCACATTTTAGGTAAAAAGTTAGACTCACAATTTTATAGACCCTATAAGAATCTTCTTTTCGAGAGCCAATTAAAACGTTATACCACTCCCAAATTATTCGGATCTAATATTCTCCAAACTTTCATATCAAACAAATTTCATATATATATATATATATATATATATCAACTAAAAGTGAAGCATTTTTCATATTCTTAAGGTTTGGTGAGTAATGTGACATTGCATAATTGAAACCTTAACGCGTCAAATGTAGGAAACAAGACAAATATGGGTTGAGGACAAAATCTGCCTCGTTTTGCGTGCACGACTCTTTCTATGGCGCTGATTCGTTTGCTTTTTAATTAGGGTACAAAAAATAATTTTTGCATTCGGCTGTGACAAACACCAGTACCAATTACAACATATATACGTGAATACTTTGCCGTGCCCTTATTTCTATATATACCTTCACATCAAGTGAATGTTACTTGGTACCTTTGGTGGGATGGCGCTGGCTCGCCGGAGACATCTAAAAATTGATCACTTATGCAATACTGAGTGTGATCTAGTAACACGTATTTTAAAAAATACGTCTATTCTCAAGGCTTTCACTTCATGTCTTGCCAAGTTTTGTGCTTATTGTACTTTTCTAGCGGATTGACAAGTTTGTAGACGTACTTGAACCTAAACTTTGATCGTGATAAGTGTTACTTCACGCTTTATACAATATGCTTGCTAGTTGCCTGATCTCGACAACGTACATGCCTATGTGATGATGGACATAGCAAACATGCCCGACGTCCTAACTGCCTTCGTAAAATAGGAGAATCTTCAAATTTCTGTTCTCATACATCTATGTTCTTATACTTCAACTTTACAAGAAAACATTGGAAACAATCAGAATAGAGATCTATTTTGACTATCAACCTACTACAATCTTCCGTTTCTTCTAGATCCGAAATCAAAGATGACAGTTGAATAGAGGAAAACTCGATCACGACACGAAAGACTTCAGTCAGTGATCCATAATTTAGGTCTTCGAGAGCATGACACGTAATGTAATCAATGTATGGAAACCTATAATCAAAAAATGCAGCTGTTACAAATTCAACTTTGATGTGAACAGTTCAATTACAGTACAAATTCAACCGTCAACACACTAGAAATTAATTATTTATAAGATTATTCTAATTCAAACATCAATAAGGGCCCTCTGCATCTGGGGTCATATCCTCATGCCAAAGAATAACTTTCTGTTCATAAACTACTTTCAGAGAAATTTTTTTAAGACCAATTTCCAGTCTATGAAAGCCATTTTCAATTGAAAATGAAAGCAAAAGACTCTTTTACATGATTCGAAATAATATATTATATATATGTGCATTTTTGGGTGAGTCTTTCTGGTTTTTTTGGGGGGTTGGGGTGGGGGGGTTGGTTAAGTCAATAGACATAAGCATATAGTTTTTCATTAATCACTAATCTTTATTTTGCATCCAAATGGTCATTCAAGTCTGATTTCTGTCTCAATTTAATCTCTCAATTATATATATATAGATATATTTTTTTTTTTTTTGGTATTCTAAAAAGTGTATCTAGACTCTTATATGCTCAATATTTCTAATGCACGCCTTGTTATACTTCACACTTTATCATGCAATGGTCGCGTTTTATCAGGCATCTGCTGCACTAAGGCTCAAGGGCAATGGCGTGGCTTTGACGCCTTTTCATACTTTATACTTTTTAAAACACTAAAATCACATATCATTGATCTTTTTAACGGAATATATAAAAAACTGTTTTAAGTTTGATTGTGTGTGCAAACGGGAAGACAAAGCAAAACTTCATCTATTATATACTTTGAAATGAAATAAAGCTGGAAATTCTTTGTCTCTAGGTTGGGTTTGGTGTTCATAAAAGCATGTTTAGGTATTGAAATGGTCAAAAACCTTATCAGAGAGCTAAACAATTATGAAACTTAAGATAGCATAAGATTAGATGAAGAAAAGAGCTTTCGCCTTTTCTTTACATTGACTGCCAAAATATTTTAGACTTTTCAAGATTCAAACCAAAATAATATCATCAAGAAGAAACTTTTGTTTATCTCCACATTCTTTCAAATAAAGTTGGGTTAGTATGATATGATATAATTTCTTTTAAGTTCCCTAACAGAGCTTAGTCTAAATAAATTCTGGAATTAACACTTCCTGAGGCATCATTAACGGTTGCAGTGTACCGAATAAATGTGAAACTCGAGTTTGTTACGCCCTCCGTCCTAAAAAGATATTTCTCATTTCTTTTTTTATCCGTCCCAAATTATATTGCCCTTTCCTAAATTAATTTTCAAGCTTTCTAATATACTTTCATTTATTGTATATAGTAATCAACAATAAAGAATAACTAAAGTGAAATATTAAATAAATCAAAGGGTATATTAGGAAATATAGTGTTAAATTGTACATTTTCAATACTATTAAATAATGTTTTCTTAATTTAGGTGAAAAACGAAAAGGGAATATCTTTTCGGAACGAAGGGAGTATTAACTAGTGCTGAGTGACAATCTTGTTCTACTACCAACCACTAGTTTGTTTATTGGGTTGAGCAGGGACTGACATACAATAGATCAAGAACGATATGCGAGTAAGTAAATTACTCCAATTATGCAGAGGACTTGGAGACGGGACAATATTCTATCTTCATATTGTAGCACGTATTTTTTTAATACTATGTCCGTTCCAAAAAGATGGTCAAGTTTTCCTTTTTCATCAGTCCCAAAAGATGGTCCAATTTCTTTTTTAAAAAATAGAAATATTTATTATATGCCCTAATTTGATATGCATAGTTATCAAAAAATAAAATTATTAAAATAGAATATTTAATAAATGAAATGGTATAATAGAAAGATGGTGTCAAAATTTATTTTTTCAATATTATTAAATGAATCTTTCATAATTTTTGTGAAAAAAGAAATAGAAATTTCTTTTTGAGACGGAGGTAATACTAAACACAATACAACTTAAAGGGTGTTTGATTGTTGATGATTTATAATGAATGTTGAAATGTGTAGTTGTGACTGGTAACTGAATAACAATTTTCAAGCCAATAAAGAGTAAAATTAATAATGTGAAAATTATAATGAGAATCAAACAACCCGTTTAACTGTTTGCAAATCTTTTCGATAATTTTGTAAAAGGACTTTAACTGCTTAATTTCAAACACGCTATCAACGCCGCAATGATGAACGAATTAAGAATTCTATTGCACATAATTTAAACAGTTTAACAATCCCGATGCTGTAATAATAATTAATCTCCTCGAAAACCATGAGAAGTGCTAAATGTCAAAAGGTAGAACTTAATTATTATGAACAACAATAACACAGTGCGCATAGTTAATTCTTTTCTTCATTAACAATAGTGTGAGTACACAAATTTTCATCCTAATGTCTCCATTCTTTAAGATAATATGGTACTACTAGTTAATTTCATAGTTGCCTAACTTATCTAAAAATAAGCAATTATTGCACAAGCTAACAATGCCAGTGCTGACTAAAACACTGATAATTTTAGTCTCAAAAGTCCTAATCAAGAACAGCTTTTCAAGAAGTATCAATTTTTTCACTGGCATAATCAGAAATCGAGCACAGATGTGGGCCTGTTTGATGACCGATTATAATTGTTTTAAACCATTATAATATAAATGATTATTGCACTTGTTTAAACACGTGCCAAACAATATGATTGACACTTTACGAACCCATCATATAGGGCAAATTTTTTTTTTAATACATTTTAAGAAAATTTAACCAATCAAATCATGTCAGATGACAAAAACTCGAAATGTAATTATTGAGTAAATCGAGACTAATATATGAAAAGGTATCTTTTAAGTGGGAAGCTTAATCTACGAAAAAGGTGTCTATCTTCATTGGGAGAACTAAAGAGGAAATATAGAAATGGACTGAGCCAGCACCAAAAACCTGTCCCAGCCCTTGAGCTTGGGCCTCGTCCTTTTTATTCAGGAATAGCATTGGCAAAATTAGACCGTGTACTATAAATATTGAAAAATACGGCAAAAACTAATTAAGGCCCTAATGACCTTAATTTCACGGCTCTTTTGTGGTGACAACATTGTGCCATCTTTCCTTTCATCTCTCTACGTGTTTCCTTTGTTTTTCCCCCCTTTCTTTTTGGTTTTTTCCCCTCTTCACTTTGGTATATGACTTTTAGAAGTTAGACTTTCGTGATCATTTAATTAAAATTAAAATGTCACGTGTAGAAAAAGTATCAAATGTGATGTTTTTAACTATGTGACTTTTTTTGGCAAAGACTTTGTAGTTTAGTGGCATTCGTATTGACTATTTACACCCTCAGTCAAGGGTTCAATTCCTCTTACCTACAATCTCTTTGTAGTGTAAAAAAAAACACTATGTGACTTTTTATGACTTTTCCAATATAATATATCACGTCTTAATCAAGTGTATTTTTTTATGAAATATGTGACTTTTTAATCAAGTGTGACTTTTTAACGTAATATGTGACTTTTTTAATCAAATGTAATTTTTTTTATATAATATGTGAATTTTTAATCCTGTGTGATTTTTTCAATGTAATATGTGATTTTTTAATGAAGTGTGACTTTTTCAATGTAATATGTAACGTTTTAATCAAGTGTGGCTTTTTCAATATAATATGTGACTTTTTTTAATCAAGTACGAATTTTTTAATGCAATATACGGCTTTTTAATCAAATGCAACTTTAACGTAATATGTGACTTTCTAATCAACGTGACTCTTTTGACATAATATGCGACTTTTAATTAAGTGTGACTTTTTCAATGTAATATGTGTCGTTTTAATCAATTGTAACTTTTTTGATATAATATGCTATTTTTTAATTATTAAGTGTGACTTTTTTAATATAATATGATACGTTTATTTAAGTGTAACTTTTCCGATCTAATATATATGTCATATTTTAATCAAGTGTGACATTTTTTTATATAATACGTGACGTTTTAATCAAATGTGATTTTTTAATGTAATATACAATTTTTTTAATCAAGTGTAACCTTTTTATATAATATGTGAATTTTTAATGAAGCATAACTTTTTCAATGTAATATGTGACTTTTCTACGTAATATGTGACCTTTTTTATGTATTATGTGGCTTTTTAATCAAATGTAACTTTTTTCAATTTAATATGTGCTGTTTTAATCAATTGTGACTTTTCCAATATAATATGTGATACTTTAATCAAGTGTAACTTTTTCCATGTAATATGTGCCATTTTAATCAAAGTGTGACTTGTTTTATGTAATATGTGACTTTTTAATGAAATGTAATTTTTTAAAGCACTATGCGACTTTTTACTCAAGTATGACTATTATATATATATATATATATATATAATATGACTTTTTAATTAAACTAGAGGTGACACGTGCTATGCACATATTTTTGCTATTATTTTGTATATATTAGTATCCATAGTATCTCTCACTGGTGCACCATAAAGTAAAGTGAATAATACATACATTAGCTTAACAATAAATTCGACTCGATAGCTACTCATAAAAGAATGGAAAATTAAAAATCAACTAAATAGTTGAAGTATGTTTTACTTGATATTTGATAATAAATATTTCAAAATAGCAAACAAAATATAGAATACTAAAACTTTAAAAGGGATTAGAAAATTCATGTACTTATATTTGATTTTAATTTGATAAAAATGAAACTCAGACTGAATTAAAAGTTCATAGATACTATTTTAATACTAAAATCAAGTAATTTAGAAAGATTGAGATATATATATATATCTATTTGAATAAAGTAAAAAAAATACATAAATTAAAACATTTATAATAAAATTTTGAAGTGATTTATAGACGACATATTTATATTTTACATTCACTTGTTAACTCTTATTAAAGCACACGTCAAAGTCTTTCATGCAATATCAATGTATTGTACATCTTTTGACTTTAAAACAATTACAGAACTATAAAAAAAAAAGGAAAATAAACAAAGACATTTTTAAAATTTTGAAGTGAGTTTTCAGTCAACATGCTTATATTTTGCCCTCACTTATTAACTCATAATAAAATACACCTTAAGATCTTTCATTCAATATCACTATTGCAATCTTTCGGCTTTAAAACAATTACAAAAATATCAAAAAATAAAACATAAAATAAACAAAAACTTTTAAATGAAAAAAAAATGTGAAGTGATTTGTCAGTCAACATGTTTATATTTTATCCTCATTTGTTAGCTCATAATAAAGTGTAGATTAAAAACTTTCATTCAACGTCAATAAATATTATATATCTTTTGACTATAAAACAATTACAAAAAGAAAAAAAGGAAAAAAATTTTTAAGTGAAAAAATTTAAAAGACAATAAACAGAATAAACAAATGGAAAAAGGGAGTTGGACGACCAAAGTATGAACAGTGGCGTCCAACTCCCTCTTTTAATATATGTTAGATATGACATTTTCTACATGTAACTTTTTTTAATTAAGTAAGTATTTTTTATGTTTTTTCTAAATATATGTGACTTTCTGATTAAGCGTGACTTTTTAAGCTAAATGTGATTTTTATTTCAATACGTGACTTTTTTCTTTTTGCATGTGACAATACATCGGTTTTGACGTTTTGTAAATTAAAATTCGTGAATGAATGCTTATCATTAATTATCTTCTAAAAAGAGGGGGAAAAAGAAAACTAGATGATGTAATTGAGAATTGGACTGGGCCTTAAGCATTCCAATTTGATATATGGACTCATTAAGCCGTCGTATTCTACTTTGATTTCGTGGAATTTTGTGGCGGCCAATTCTGTCGGCCGTATTTTTCAGTTAACCACACAATTTTGGTGTATTTGTGTAAAGAACACAACAGCATTTATAATCCCTCGCTCAGTGGGGAAAATTTTTTGTGGTGTGCTTCATTTTATTTTTGTGTATTTATTAATAAATTAATTTATTTTTTAAATTAATTATATGTTGTTATTATTGTTGTTGAAGAAAACCTTAATACTAGTAAATTTGAGGGGGAAAATTTTGAAATGGGACATCTTGCAGGGATTTTTAGTTACTTCATCTACTAGCAGCCCGCCTCACTTTAAGCAAAGAACAGAGGGGGCAGGGGGCGAGGAACGCCCATTGGACCTCTTGCAGGTCCTACTTTTATCCTTTGTTACATTTTCCATTTTGTTGTGTAAAACGCTTCTTGTTACATTTACGTGCTCAAATTCTAGCCAAACTTAGAAAAACAAGCTCATGAAAATTAGGTTTGGTCGATTAAGTGGTCCATTCATTTCGCACCTATGCGTGCATTAGTCTCCTTTTCCGAGCTTATAAAAAGAGACAAGGGTTGATCAACACTCCGCGAACCACTTTGAAAATGGCAGGAATATCTTCACAACTCAGACATAAGTGAAAAATATAAAGATAAGCTTTTGGTCCATTTTATTTTAATGAAGAGAAGGCAAAGAATGGTGATACTTGCTGTCAATCCCAGCTCATTTAATTATCTTCACACCTCCTTATATGTCGCTTCCCAGCTAACAAGAATAACAAAGCTCTCACACCTTGGTTGGGGCCACTGGTTTACCTAAGGGATTTGGAAAATGGGACCAAGAGGGATTGCCAACTAATAGCTATCAACTACGTTTTAAGGGATTTGCAATGGGAAATTGAATCCTGAAAAGGTTTTCACAGCATCCGTTGACTATTAACATTTAGCACTTGAGTTTCGTATGATGTATATTCATTATGCCATGTTTGTTATTGCTTGTTGGAAAATGTACCATTTGAAGTTTTCTAGTTATGATATGATAGCTTTTATAAATTATTATTATTGATGCAAAATTTTTAGCAACATTTAATTGATGAGTCTATCTACTTTTGTATAAAAATAAAAATACAATTATGGCTAATTTATGTGTAACTCACGTACCAACCCTGATATATTATGAAAACTCAATAACAAACTTTCAACAAGTAAGTACACAGGTCAATCATAATAATCGATAAACGCATTTTAGACCTGTCTAATCAACGTTCAATCAATAAGTAATTATGCTTGGAAGCCCGTTTGATTAGTGTTCTAGTCCATTGTTAAGGTTCTTATTATCCATATAGAATTAATTAACTAACGGCTACCTAATTCAACCACTAATGACAAGATATAATCTATTAATAGAAGGTAGTTCAAGGTTTCCATCGTTCATGTTATACTATGGCATAAATAAATAAATAGCCACTAGGGTTCCTAATTTTTACTTCTTTTTATATTTGGGTCTCAAACAGGAATCCAAAATATTGGAAAAAGATCGATGTCTTCTTAAACTGAATCCTTGAATTTGACTGCTAAAAACTTATTGATTTTTACTGTTTCAGTTTTGGATTCATTCTTAATTTTGTATTTTAATTAAGTGCATTTTAAGGGGATAAAATATTTATTAATTTTATTTTGAGTGTTTTCAATTTCTACAAAACACTCAAAGTGACGAAGATATTTTTCAGAGTTTTCTTTTCAAAAGTTTTTCCCATTTTTTGAAAATATATTTCAAAATTTATGAAGATAAAGAAGTTGTTCAGCATTTCGAAAAACACAAAAATTGTATGAAAACAATGAAGAAAAAGACAGTACATGAAAACAATGAAGAAGACCCAATACCCTGAAAATATTCTTGCAACTTTCATATTATTATCGTATTAAAAATTAAAAATTAAACACAATTGAAAAATTAAACATAATTCATTTTGGATAATTCAACTTTTCTTAAGGACAAAATTGCAGTTGTATCTTCATTGATTGCTCCTCACATCAAAAGCAAAAGTTGCATTATCTAAATTAATTTTTCTATATTATTATGTGGTCATTTGTCTAGTATGATCTGTCTGATTAAAATAAAATCACTAACTTTCACAATTATATTTTATCCAAATAAAATATATTAGTAAAATAAATTACTCGTAAGGTACCTTTCGGGGTTTGAGGGAAATAAATTGAAACAAGCAGGAAACAAAATTAAAATAATAATAATTAAAAATAACATAAATGAAAGCCTTTGCGTAGAAAAAATGATTTCCCATCATTTGGATGTCACCTGCGAGCTCTTGCTTAGTAGACCAACTTAAAAGAATACACCCGCCCTTGTTGCCACATGTTCTACCGTATATTTATCACTACGTACTTTGAAAACCAGTTCAAAACTCAAAACCAGCTTGAAAACCTAAAAAACCGATTTAACAAGTGAAAAAGGTATAAAAAATGGAAAAAAATGAAAACCAAGGAAAATGAAAAATATACATTTTTTAATGTCAAATTTTAATTTTGTATATTATAATAATTATATTTAATTAAAATTAGTTCGACTTCATTCAACTCGGATCAATCTTTTTTTCTTTTTCTTTTGATAAGGCAGATCAATCTTTTAATCTTTGACCTATTTCGTTTTTGAAGGCAATGACCGGCTGATTTTCGTGATATTGATTATTACATATGTTGTTGCGATGCACTGGAATGGACAATGCTAATCCACGTTAATAGAAGTTTCTAATATTTCCAAACTTTTTTATTACAGTTGATAAAAAGACAATTTAAAGTAATGTTTAGAGAAAATATTTTTAGTCAATCCATGGATTAAACTTCACATGGTAGCCACTATGTGATTTATGCTTTATGGAGCCCACATTCCAATTTTGAACATATGTAAATTTTGTATTTATAAATTTTGGGACCCAATTTCATGGCTGCCCATGTGCTTTTGTACTTTTTGATCAAACATTTGGCTGAGGATTTCAACTTTGAAATTAGGTGATTAGTACAACTAGATGGGATTATTAAGCAAATTTGTTAAGATGTCAAGTGGGTGATTAGTGACATGTTAAATGCTTGTCTCCATTCCAATCTTTCTTTCTTTCTCTCTTTTTTGACATGTTATGTTGTGTTATAGCTTATAGGTGTCTATCTTCTAGGCTTTGCTTTATCTTTAATTAAATCTAGCCATTGTTTGATCATCTTTATCAAAACATATTATAATTTCATTTACTATTAATTTGATTACTGATTTGAGAACTACTCATTTATAACCACAAATTTCAAACTTCCATTAAATCTACACCACTCATTTAACATCTTTCTAATTTCTCTTTATAAATCAACTACTATAAATTGAATCAAACAGGCACCTAATTATCTTGACTCATCTAAAAAACACAACTAAATATGCTTGCACATACTTCAAACATATAACGCTCCAAAGGTTCATCTTGTTTAAGGAGTTAGGAAATTGCTAGCAATTTTCAAATCAAATTAGAGACATTAGAAATACACCATTTACCAAGTTTGATTTGCCTCATCGACAATTCTCCTATAATAATATTCATTAAAAAGAAAAAGAAAAAGAAAAGTTGTTTCAAAACTTACACCATAAAGATGTATTTATTCTTGTCAATATCTAAACGAAAACTGTATGAAATATTAGAATAAATAAAACTAGACAATATATACATATATATATATATATACTTAGATGTATGTAATTGATTATATCAGTCGAATTATTACATACGATTCATAAATTTGAACTAAGCTTCTCTAATTTTAATACAGGGACTCGCTTGATGAGTAATATAAAAGGAAATAAGGATAAGAAACTTGTGCACAAATCATTATCACTTGGGCCCCCTAAATTAATGTTAACTGCAAGAAACGGACAAACGGTTGTCATGATGGCTCCATTAGATTATAGTATTGTTAGGAGTAATAAATTTATCAAATCTTTTTAAAAACAAAAAACAAATTTATCAAATAAATAAGACATACCTCCGTCAAGCGTGATACGAACTTACAATATATCAATCTGATAAAAATATTTAATGCAAAGATAGAATGGCCATTTGAAGGAAACCAAAAAGTTCAGTCCGTTTTAGTGTCAATAGATGATAGTACCACTCTAGTTACTAGTTACTTTTTTATTGATCTACGTAACATGCAAGGTCAATCATAACAGCCAAAAATGCCATCCAAGCCCCATAAGCGTTAACTGTGGCGCTAATTATTTTCAGCAGAAAGCGATCGCCTGCAGAAACTGTTTGTGGTTAGTCACTTTGATACACAACAATAACTACCCACAGATGCAGACAGCTGCAATAACTGTCTCCTTCATTTTTTTTTTTTTTAATAATCTCCCACATTGTCCTACCCTTCGCCATCCTTCTCACAGTTTGCCTAAATAATTGAAAAATTAAAAATACACAGAAAACATGCAACCAACGCCTAACATAAGTACATGTGTTGATGAGTCAGGGTTATATTCAACACTTGTAAGAGTTAAATAAAGATTAATGAGATGATCACATCACATGTTACTCAATAAGTAGGGGAGGGTCATACCATTTTGTTGTTTCTTTCACAATAACTAAAGAAAAGACCTTAGATTCAGACAAAAAATTTGGCTGAAACTATAATGTCAGTGAATAATTGAAGATAAGAACCTCTCATCAACAACAGAATTCCGACAATCCTCTCCAAACTAATTGATGAGATCAATAGTGAGACCTCTCTTCCTATCCTTCCATCAGTATCAACGTGCGCCCATAAATGCCATTAAAGTTCACAATTTGATTCACATTAAAAAAAGTTCATTCATTTTGTATTTCCAATGAAAGGAAAAGGAAAAGCCGGTTGCTTCTGAAAACAGAAAAAGTAGGACTTTAATGAGACAAGTCACATGGGGTGCATGTGTGAATTCTAGTAGTGTTGGTGAGCATAAATACATATGAAGAAACAACTGATATCAAAGCATATGTACAGTGTTAATTGCCTGTCTTTAGACTTCTCTATTCGGTGTCATTTGGGATTGTAGTCCTTCCTTCAATCATCAAGGTCACGACTGTAGCAGTACCAGTGGCCAGTGCAGAGAAATTCTCCCACCAACTTTTTATGCAAGGGTGGCGTAAATCCAACTATTTAAAATCATGTTAGGTTACACCATCAAACTTGACATTAGTAAATCCAGGCAGCACACATTGGATCCCACTTGCATAGGTTGATCTTACAAATCCGAGTGCCCGTACATAGTTGGACTCAATAATATAACAAAATGGTAAAAGTTATTTGGCACCTTATCTTCTTCAATACCACATTTCTCTTCAATGCGGCATGGACTTCAAAGGCACATGGAGTCCAGCAGTTTCATTACTAATTGAGGCAGACATTTAACTATTTTATCATTTACAAGATTCCTATACTTATGGCAAGCTCAAGACAAATTATGATCATATTCAATTATTCACCGAAGGCCTATACCACTAATAACTCACAATCTAGAGTACAAAGTAACCCTCCAAATTAGTCGGATTGATGGGTCATTTTCACTGCTCCTTTTGACACATCTGTCACATAAATCTAGTAAAAAACCATGTACTAAAATGATACCTAGTGGTCCTAATCTGACAGTAAAAAAGACCATTTAGCTCAATAGCCAATCAAGAAAGAAAACTTTTGTACTAGGAAGTCTTGGATAGATGACCAAATTCAGTAAGGACAACGCACGACCGAATGTTAATAGCTCAATCGAAGTTAAATAAAAAAAAAACCCATAGATTAATTTCAAAGTTAGAAACAGAATGGTTATATGTTACTCTTTTCAGTTTGGGTCCACATAAGATGAAAGCAATGGATTCCCATTGCATTATTAGCACATTAAGGTATGTGACCATTCAGGATTTGAAGTCATTCCTTTGTAAAATTATTGGGCAAAGATGCGAAGCTCAATTATTCTGAAGGACCCCACAAGCAAAAATGAAAAGTTCCCCATCCACGTGAATAAAGAAGATTATGACCTGGATTCTTTGCACTGACTGTCCTCATTTCATACTAATTATCTGCCGTTAACCCAATTAACAGCAATTTTTCAAGAGCGAAAAAAAAAATAAAAGAAAAAAGAAAATATATTTCATAGTAAAATATTCAAGAGATAGGAGAAACACAAAAAGAAGAAAGTAGATAATTATACGCTGGGGGGTGATTGGCGGCTTGATGTTAGCTGATTAAGCTGGTAACCAGGAGGAATAGCAGGAGGAGCCGAGCTAGAGCCGGGAAGAGAAAGCAGCTCGGCTAAAGCGCTCATGGCTTGGACTTGCATTTGAAGAGCCGCTATGTAATCAGTAGCCTCCTCTAATATAACCGGCAAAGTCTGTTTCCGACAACCTGGAACCAACCGGCCGAGAACTCGAGTCTTCCTCTGGACAGCGGGTAGACTCTTCATCTTCAAACGTAAAACACCAAGTCTGGATTTCTTCTGTGACAGGCTGCTCCCGGTGGTAATCACCATTACATTTCTGTGTCTCTTGTTAATGTTATTCTTCTTGAGGAACTTGAGCTTGAGCCGGCTGGTTAAAATGGCACGGCTCCACCGGGAACGGCCTCTGGCCGTGGCAGCCAGCACTCTGTCTGCAGCTTCACGGACGGCTCGGCCGCACTTTGAAGCTGATGTAGGAGTTGTCAAGCTGCTGCGACGGACTTGGCGGAGAGCTTGGAGCAATTTTGACGAGTAAATTTGCTGCTGCGCTTCGGATTTCCATTGAATTGTTGAATTTTCAGAGGAACTTTTTAGGTGACTGTTACGGAGGTTATCTCCAAAGATTTGGCTTTGGATTTTCTTCCTCTTCTTTCTTCTCGTGGATGATCTGTCGGGATTAACTACTGGATTCGAGACCAGTGATGATGTCATCTCAGCAAATTTTATCAACCAAATCCAATCAAAATGATTGACAAGTGGACCTGAAGATTCAATTCCAGAACAAAATTGCGTTAGATTCAATAAGTAGTGGTAGATTCAAAGCGACCTCAAATAAAGCGAACGAAATTTAACAAAAATTAGCACTAAATAACCGATGGTTTAGGGTATTAAGCTTGATTACATGATTGGTTAACCAAACATAATTGAAGTTCTACAAAATTCTGAATTCCATTTTCGTAACAACAAATAATAATAAAAAATTACCTGGCTAATGAATTCACCAAAACTGCGATAAATTTGAATCCGAACCGAGTTCGGATCAACTAATGGAAAACGAAATATCGAAACAATCCAAGTAATGCAAAGCCAGATAAGAAACACGATACAAAGACAGTGAAATCGATATTCAATTGAATAAATAATCTCCAGAAACTCTACAACCAGGAGACGATAGAAATCAAACAAATTCAACGAAATTCAACATAGAGATAACTATATCGAGATAAGTATTCAGATTCAAGGTGAATAAACAAATCGATGAATCACCTGGTTTACGTAAATCTTCAGAAGCTCTTCAAATTGATAATAACAAATCTGATCAAAAGTTCACGGTTGAATATACGTACACGTATGCGTAGATTTGGGGAAGAGTGGGAGTAAGGCGAGAGAATGAATGGGGAGAGAATGGAAGGGGTAGGGGATGAAGAGACTTTAAAGGGAATCACGAGTGAGCACGCGGAGCCTAATGCCTGGGCCCTTTGTTTTTATGTTAAATATTATACGGAAAACGCCTGTACCGGGCAGGTACGTCGATTTCTGCGATCAAGTGATGGTCGATGAATGCCACATATGACTTCTCTTGTGATATAGGCAGAAAGTTTGATATAAAATTTCAAACATGGTTCTCTTTTTTCTTTTCTTTTTTTTTCTTTTTTTCTTTTTTTTTTTTTGGGGGGGGAGATCACACATGGTTCTTGTATAAAAAGAGTACTCATATGTGACCTATGCGATGTGATCAAGATAAATGGTGAAAGATGACGCACATAAGCTAAATGGCTCTATGACATAAACGTTTGGTGTCTCCAAAACAAGACTTCATTTTCATGTGTTAAAGTTTATGTTGACCTTTTGTATTTGGCCAGAATAATTCTGCCACATATGGTAGGATACTTTGCTTATAATTTATATGACACTGCCACATTAATATCACTTAGAAAAAAATTCTAATATTCTAAGAGAACTCAATATTTCTTATCAATCAAGAATTAACATATAAATTCAAAAGCCCTAATTAATTATTCAATTTAGACCTCGAAACCCATATATAAGTTATTGATCAGCCGTAAGTACTCAAGTGTCAATCCTCCTCGAGTACCAAAGTTTTTTCCGTATCACTTGCTAAGAGCCCTTAAGCATTATCAATGTGGACATTGTTGACATTCCTTTTGGGACAACATCCAATATGAAGATTTTATCCTTTTTGGGGACCATGCTCTTGTGGGTGATCCTTCAAGTTTTTATAAATTCTCTTGAAGGAATTGGGTCCCTAATGGATCCATATGGTTTTAAGGGTGATCTGTTGAAGAACAACATTATCTTTAGTACAATAAAAATTTGTGTAGTTAGTAAAAATTATAACGTTAATATATTTTCCACTCAATTATTCATTCCATAAACTGTTGTACAATTGTTAAGAAATAAAATACAAACCATTCTTGAAAATAAACAAGTACTGTGATCAACTAACTAATATCAATCAACCACAGGTAACTAATATAAATGAACTACTGAAAATTTTCAATGAATTATAGACAATTACTTGAAGTCAAACTTGCAGAGATGCATGTAACAAGAATGGATCACACAGTTATGCATAACGAATCATAGCTCAAACTTTCAAATTTTGAAATTTCATTTAAAATCTCAACTCCGATTATGTATTTCACCCAGGTGAAAATCCAGCGTCCAGTGGACTAAAAAGTGAGAATTGGGAAAGGGTCTAATGTCAAAAATTGAATGCAAAAAGAATGTAACAGATAAGTTGACTCAAATAGTGATGATTAAAACTATTTCCAAATAGCTGCATGATTATGACTTGTCCTAACTTGTATGGTACCAATGTAATCATAAATCTGATCCATTCCATATGTTACTTCATGAACATAATGAATTCAAATTAAAACAAAATACTAGACGTAAAACTCCCGAGAACAAACTTAAAAAATAGTCAAATTAGCGTCGGGCAGTACACACGTCATACAACAAGTTGAATATTCAACCCGAACCCCTGAGTCCAACACACATGGCTCAACCAATCTACTCCATAAATACATATATCCATATGTCGTAAATATCTTAACAAGTCAATTTGCAAATATACCAACGAAATATTTGGTTTCTTTCAAATATACAGATTAGAAAATTTCATGATGAGTCGGTCTAGTCCAAGATTTTAAAGATGGATTGGGTTAAGGGTCAAATTGCTTGTAACGGTAGGACCTACCTTGTGTCCCCAGGCCTAACGACAAAAGTCACACTCGGCCAACATTTGAAATCACAAGTTCAAAGGTTGCATAGGAATCGATGGCACGTTTAAAAGGTCATAATAGTATTTCTTGCTTGCTAATTACTTCTGGATTCTGGATAAATTAGTTGTAAAGATATAGGAAATTGGATCCTTAAGCATCACTTAAAGGAGTATCAACCCAAATTATGTGATTAGTCCTCCTAACAAGCTTTACCATATATTGTTTTCAAAGCAACAGAAATTAGATATGCACGCTCTTCTATTATAATGAAATCTGCAACTAACCTGTTTTCCGGTTGCTAAGGGGTGCTTGAGATCCTGTTTTTTAGATGGTTCAGAACAAGAACAATCTCTTATCCTGACATCTTACTCTCATGTCTCAGCCCTAGATAATCTCTACAAAAACAAGTGGAAAGATTAAAAGTGTAGAGAACATGTAACAAATAAATTGTATGACACTGATAATTCTCATGACAAATAAGTTGTAACATTCACAGATTGTCAATCACCTTAAGGTAAATCAAGTCAGACACTTGGATTGAATATCAGCTTGGAGATAAAGATGCATGCAGCTCTATGAGAAGGCACATCTACAAATGTTTCGGAGAAATAGTCCACTAGAGTGTATGCGTGAAGATTAATTAGAAATGTCCTTAGCCGAGTAAGCTAACGTGCCAACAGATGATAAATAAGTATTTCCATGTACAGACTCGTTCAAAGTGTAAGCTATTATTTGTTTCAGAAACTTAGCAAAAATGCTTGCGTAAGTAATCTCATGCTTTTTGGTGCTAGTTTAGTTCCTTAGGGGGTAATGTCCACTGAAACAACTAATCTGGACTGATGCAGCATCTTTGACTTAGGTTGTAAGCTGCTTTTTAGCGGCAAGCCTTGACATGCTGCTTAAAAATGCCACTGAGAAGAGGCTTTTATGGACTTCTAAGCTAGGACAAGGATGTGGTAATCTTTTCTTGCAATGCTGGTGACAGCAAAAGGGGCAAAAGGTTAATGCTTAGTTATGGAACACACAATTGACATGCCATAATTGGCCTCTATTGTGTTCCAAGCCTAATTTTCAGATAAGGGTTTCTACTCGATCTGGAGAATCAACATCTATGAATTCACAATCTATGGAAGCCAGAAGAAGACTTGACGCTCTCTCAATATATCAGCTAAATATTGAATGTTATAGCAAGAAACTCTCGAAAACGTGTAGTCCAGTCATGGATGAGGGACATAAGATATAGGTCAATGACATTTCCATATTCTGACACAAGCATAGATTGCATATTATTAACAATTAAAAATAGGTAAGCAATCCTCAACTAAGCAAACGATAAGAAAACTTCTTATAACTTTCATTCAGCATATTAGCTCTGTGTATCTCCCCAAAGAAAACAATAAGAATCGGGTACAATTGAACATCTACACATCAATATTCCAGAGCCATTGGTATAAAATCAAATCTCTGAGATGCATATGAGCATTTTGAAATAGAGATGCATATGAGCATTTTGAAATAGAAATGCCTTTGTATGGAGTTGCAGTGGACACATACAAAACAAAAATCTCAGCAATTCGCTAGATGAAAAGAGGTAGTTGACAGGTGTCGATGGAAGAAGACTCACACTACATGACCAATAAGCCAAGGAGGCATACTCAGCAAGTTGGTGGAGGTCCACTAGAAAAGCCTTTTGATCCATATTTGAATGGCAGAAATACAATAATTGTGAGGATACCAATCAAAAAACAAAGCATGAACCATATGAGCATTGCTTGGGACAAGTTTGCTTAGCATTGCCAATTATGCATACAAAAACCATCCTTAAGAAAGCAAAATATAAGAAAACTTCATCAGCATATTTGGTACGCATATTTTCCCGGACAAAAGTTAAAACACTAACAATCGGGTACAACTTAATATCTATATCAACATTCCAGAGCTATTAGTTTCTAACATGTAATCTCTGTGATGCATATGAGCATTTCAAAGTATAGATACCTTTATATATGTAGACTTTCAGCAATTCCTTAGATGAAAAGACTAAAGAAGCAACTGTCATGAGTGGAAGAAGACTCATCCTATGTCATCCAATGAGCCAACAAGACTCGCAACATCAAGTTGGTGGAGGTCCAATGGATAAGCCTTTTGATCCATAATTGAAGAGCAGAAACACAAAAATTGCAAGGATACCAAGCAAAAAATTAAGGATGGCCACGTGAGCATTGCTTGAGGCAAGTTTGTTGATCCAGTCCTCTTCATATCGACTAGCCACAAGATCATTAATAATGATGTTTAGAAAAACATCCACAAGCTTCTTCAAATTGTCCATATCATTTGAATTCTTTAACTGAATTCTAGCTTCTATGAAATGTCTTATCACCATCTCTGCCTCAACCGACCCAATCTGCTTCAAAGGATTAACTCCAGAATTTTCACATATAGCCTTGCAGTCATTGGCGGCTATATCCATGTCACAAGTAATTACATATGATGATGTTGATAAGGATGGCGAGATATCAAAGAGAGGAACTGTTTCTGATGGAATAGACACCGAACTTCCAGAAGCAAGGGAGTTTTGCAAAACAGCAAAACAGAGCTCTTCTGAAACAAGTTCAAGGTGAACAATTTGAAGAAATTCCTCAATCCAAACAGATCCTATCGCAAATACTATTCAGGCAACTAAGAAATTCCGACTAAAAACACATTTTCCCCTCCTCACATTTTCAAAAATTTTCAAAAATATTAATTATAATCTTCAACAGTGAGCGTACATGAGAGGATAACCTTAAAAATTCAAAACGAATATATAATAGCTTCAGAAGTAATAACAAACGAAATTAATCATAAACCGACCAAAGAATGAAACGAAAAGTAAAAACCAACTTATGTTCTTCAATTTCGTAGAAAAAGAACAATATAATTGAAAATTGAGCTTAGAAGATTTATGAACATGATTAGAATCGGAAACCTCAGACTTCGAGGAACAATCAATCGATTCCTTCGGTGATTCAGCAATAGACGATTCATTTTCAGATACCGCTGTAAGCGCGGAATTCAAACTCTTTTTACTCACCTGTCACAACAAATCACCCGCCAAGTAACTAACGTACGGATCTGATTAACTTTCTACAGAAACTAACACATAACGTACATAATTCTGATTCATCGTACCTTATGAGGTTTCTTAGCGGGATCGGAAAGAGATTTTGATCTCCTAGTAGCCGGAGTCTGATCCTTGTGTGGCGTTTGAAGGTAAAAATCTCTCATCTCAATGCCATATTTTTGCGATGGCGCGCTAAAATTTGAATTATTTGGTTTTTAATTTGTATATATATCCACAATATATTCGACATCGGCAATGCTTTAAAAAAACGGGGACAATTTCTAAAATGCAAAAAATAAAAACCAAAACTCAAAAATGTTACTTTTTGAAAACTAGTTCAAAAATGAATTTTTTTAGTGCAAAGCCCTTCAGCAATAATTGGGTTAAACTAGCGCATGTACTTAGCAACAAGAAATTTCCAATCCACGATAGGTAATAATTGGCAATTCTCGACAGTTTATCTGTGTTTCTCTACAGATAGTCATTGGAATTCTATATAATTTATCTGTATTTCCTGATATTTCATAGTAATAATTCTCGACAGTTATCTGCATGTCTATATAGCTAAACTGTAGATCTTGACAGTTAGATCTCGACAATTAGATACTGTAAATCTAGACAATTTTGTTTATCAACAGTTGAGACATCGTCGTTTGCGCGTGTCCGGTGAATTTCGGTCGCAGATTAGTGCAGCTAACCTCGTCTTGGCATTCTGAGCAACTTTCCCTTCTACAATGACATCGAATTCATACCCGATCATTAAAGATCTGACGATGAACCTGTGTGCAAGTCTTGATTTTGAGTTTCTTCAATAATAAAATTCTGCGTTCATAGGCAATTTGGACATTATTTAGCAAATGTCAAGAAAGATTTTGATGGGGTTCAATTGCATAGATTGGTGCCGGGATAAAGAGATCAAAGACCTGGGGCGTTTAAAATTAATATTATAATTTTTGTTTATGGTAAATTACTTGCATATGTTTAAAGAAGTAGACATTTTTGAACTTGACATATTAGAAGTGATCAATTTTTTAATTTCCTCTTACTTAAAAAAAAAAAGTTACCAAATCAATGCTTCAGAGACAAATTTGTTCAAAAAATAAGAAAAGTGACATATTTGCACACGTTTTAAAAGTGATTTAGTTTTGCATATGACATTTTCAAAAGAGATATTTTTTGCAATTTCCTCTTAAAAAAAAACTAGTATTAGACCAGAAATAGGTTGTTAGTGGAGTTGTTCGTTAACAACTCAAAAAAAACCTATATTAGTAGTGTTAAAGTAATTGCTAAAAATATTTAATTTAATAAATTGTTAATTTTATTGTTAAAGTTAACAATAAACTTAACACTTTATATGATATTATTTCTTTTTTTATTTTAATTAAATTAGAATTAGCTCACTGTTTGACTATTAAATTGATAATTAAGTTTAACACTCTTAATTATAATCACCAATGTAGTACAAATTAATAGTTAAATTTAACTTGTTTAGGTGTCATTTAACAATCACTAAAAAGCCTACTTTTTGCTTATATGGATAATTAATTTTAACATTATCAATATGGATACTCTTAGATATAGTGAATGTACCATCATATATGGTACATTCAACTAATAATATAATGACATACATTAACTGGTGTTCATGTCAACATAAATCCCCCTTCAACAACAAATAAAATTAACACTATTAATTACTTGTCTATCTTCTCTCTCCCTAACACCCATTCATCATCATTCATCAATTAATTGCCGCCTTTTTTCTTTGAAATGCACATGTTAATTGCTTTTTATTTGTAAGTGAAATGTTTTTAAAATCTTAACACACATTATATTAACTATAATTATATTCTTGCTGTAAAGTAAAAAGGGGAAAAATATAAATGCATTCTTTCAAGTATGATTTGAAGAATTTTATAATTACATTTCCATGAATATATGATATGTATTATACTTTTAAAAAATTTCAGTCTGTTTTAACAACAATGTTGCCTCATTTGTTTGATGGCTATAATTTGGGTTAATATCACAAAAGGTCCTCGACCTTTGAGTTTAGAATCGGATAGGTCCCCAACCTTTTTTTACTTGCTTGAGTCCCTAACCTTTCATAAATACACACAATAGGTCCCTCTTGTCACTATTCCTTCAACTTTTCATATAAAATAACGATTATGCCTTTTAACCTTTTAATTTTAAAAATAAAACATTTAAAAATATTAAAAATAATAAAAAATAAAAAAAAACGAAACAGCCACCTCACCCAAAAGGGCACCTAAAAATGGCTGTCAGAATCATTTCTGCCGGCTAAAAAGCTGCCAGAAACGGCAGCAGTTTGCTACCATTTCGGGTAGCATATATGGGAGTGGATTCCTACTGCCAGAAATGGAAGTTTTTTGCTGACATTATGGCAGCCAAAATGGGGCTGGATGGGGGGTTCCAGCCCCCATTTTGGCTGCCGCCGAAATGGCAGCAAAATCTGGCAACTGCTGGAAATGGTAGCATTTTGCTGTCATTCCGACAGCCAAACCCCCCATTTTGGACAGCAAAATGGAATGATCCACCCGCTATATATGTTGTTGGAAACGGCAGCAGTTTCCTGCCGTTTCTGATAGCTTTTTGGCAGCCGGAAATGGCGCCTACAGCCATTTCCAGTGGCCCTCTGGGGTGGGCTGGGTGTTTTTTTAATTTTTAATTTTTTAATATTTTTAAATATTTTGTTTTTAAAATTAAAAGGTTAAAGCGTATAATCGTCATTTTATATGAAAAGTTGAAGGAATAGTGACAAGAAAGACCTATTGTGCTTATTTATGAAAGGTTGGGGACCTAGACGAGTGAAAAAAAGTTGGGGACCTTTTCAATTCTAAACTCAAAGGTTGGGACTTTTTGGGAAATTAACCCTTATAATTTTTGTTATGTTGTAAATTGGAATATTATTCCAAACTTTTGTTTATTATTTCACTATTGAAGGTTATCTACTAATGAAATCATCCAAGTACATTTCAAAAAGTTCTTCTCAAAATTACACCGTAACCTTCAAAACTCTTTGTAGAGAAATCAATATGGTAACAAATATGCCAATAAAAGGCATAATTATAGTATATTAGAAAATATACATTATATTCATATAATAATAATTATTACAAAATGCTTCAAATCGTACTCAAAAGAAAATTTAAAATATTTCAAAATATATTATAAAATAATATTTCAAAAGATAGATTTGTTAATTTTATGTGTAATTTTTATCCAAAAATTGAGTGATATTAGCAGTGGCGAATGAATCATGAGAATGGAGAAATTAGTAAGAAAAGAGAATAAAATTTTCTCTCACAAAAGCAATTAATGGGTTTTTTTTTTTAGGAAAGAGAAAGAAAAGAGGCGCGGCAAGGGGGCGAGAGAGAGGTTGGTGAGTAATTAATGGTGTTATCTTTATTTATTATTAAAAATAAATTATATTAATATGGACACATTTAATACATGTAACTATATTATTAGTCGGATGTATCATATGGGATGATATATCCATTGTACCTAAGTATTTCTCGTATTAGACATGTGCATTGCACGTTATTTGTAATTTATACTCTCTCCGTCCCAAAAAGAAATTTTTCCTTTCCTTTTTTATCCATTCCAAATTGTATTCCTCTTTCTTAAATTAGTTTTTTAGTTTTTTAATATATGCTCATTTATTCTGTATAGCAATCAACAACAAAGAATAACTAAAGTGAAATACTAAATAAATTAAATGGTATATTGGGAAATATATGGTTAAATTATACATTTTCAATAACATAACATTAAATGATGTTTTCTTAATTTATATGAAAAGTGAAAGGAGAATATCTTTATGAGACGGAAGAAGTATGATTTAGGACCTAATAATTTTTATCTATACCAAGTCAATTTTTCTCTACAATTATTAGTTAAAAAGTGGAAAGTTAATATATTAGAAAAAGTAGTGCTATTTGTCTATACTGAATACCAGTCTCTAGTCTAATTAGTATTTTTACATTGGTGGATGTTGGATTCTCATAAATACATGGAGAATTTCATCTATTAATTATCTAATGAGAAAATGCCAACTAGACTGGAGACTGATATCCAGTCTAAATAAATAAATAGTATTATTCTATTAGAAATCAATTTAAGGGGTTGTTTGATACTCTTTATCATTTCTCTTTATAATCCCACCTACCACTGATTTGACTATTGATTTGACTACTTTTCATCTATAATCACAAATTTCAAACTTACATTAAATCTACACCACTCATTTCACCTCTTTATAATTTCTCTTTATAATTCAATTTGGATAAATAGCTTCAAACAACCCCTAAAAATTTTAGGTGATCTAATCTAAAAAATAATTTGTAACCATTGTATAATTCAAATTTTCTCATTGGGTCAGATGATCAGGTTGCAAAAAAAAAAATGCTTTTATAAAATATCGGTGTGGGAAAAAAAAGGAAAATATCAATAGACTTTTCCTTTTTTTTTTTTGGGTGGTGGATGAATAAAGTTATTTCCTATTTAATTCAACTTACCGATTTTTTTTTTAATTAAAAAGAGAATTTTATTGATAGCAAAAAAGAGTACAAAGACCAAAAGAGCTCCAAAAGAAGACAAACACACAAAAAAAGAAATTTTCTAAGAAGATAGATAAAGACTTTTTATGAAAGAAACTTACCATGATGTGGCATGAATCTAACAAAAATAGTGTAAGACTATTTTTGTTAGATTTGTGCCAAATAAGCTAGCAATTATTCATATATCAGCCTCTGCGACAGTGATTCTAACTAATCAACCTTTCACTTCAACCTAGAAAGCTTATTAGCACAATGCTCCTACAAATTACTTTATTTCTAATTAGTACTGACTTTCAATCATTTCAGTATTAGTTATTAACACTTGAAAATATAGCCTCAAAAACTCAACAAAAACATCCAACAAAAGCCCGCCTATACATTCAACTAAAAGCCAGAAATAAACCCTAATTTCATAGGAACTTATGTAAAGAATAGCAAAAAGAATTATAATTCTTCATTGTATATGACCAAACACAAACATCTCTATATTAAATGAATAATTGATAGAAGAACATAGAAGGGGCAGCACCATTTTTACTAAACTCAAGTTCCAATAGTAGAAATCTCATCCC
The DNA here is from genome assembly GCA_963692815.1 of Nyctanthes arbor-tristis. NCBI lineage: Eukaryota > Viridiplantae > Streptophyta > Magnoliopsida > Lamiales > Oleaceae > Nyctanthes > Nyctanthes arbor-tristis. The sequence goes on along the minus strand of CAVNYN010208053.1, from coordinate 5,890 downwards.
ACATATGCCTTATTCGTTCCACATCATCCAAATCATGCACCTCAATGCTTAACTTAAAACCAACTTCACATATTTTGGCCGCTAAAATTGTAGAAAGCTTAAAGCAAACTAAAGAATTGCAGAGAGCATAAACTGATAAGTTGAAGATATATACACACACACACACATATGACATCTGAAAATGGGAAATTAAGAGAGAGAGAAAGAAACACATACATTATCCTACGGGGAGAGATCACATATCAATTCCTTCAGGTCATAATAATTACCCTCTACTTTGATTTTACAACAAGCACTCATCTCTTTGTTAACCTTCTCTCAATCAATATCTCCGCTAAACTATAACTCATAGCTAGGAAGATAAATATTATATCCTTAACGTTTAAGCAAGAAGACACTCATGATCCATTTTATACTAATTACAATTAGCTTCTTGTGAAGTCATATTATTAAAAAAAATTCATATACCTGAGGAAAAAGCAAAGAAACCATTACTTAATTTTCCTTGCCTTGAAACAGAAGGACCAAACAAAGGCATCTTTCAAATCCCTCTATTCCCTTGCTCTTGTCTTCACAAGAAATAGCCTCCCGTATTGCAATGAATTTCTTCGTCTTGCTATTGTGGTTTAGTCTTCAGATTTGACTTCAGCTTCACAATCGGAACTTTCTCTATATTCTTACCTGCCATCAATCGAATTCGATCAAATCTACATACGAGAAGTCTAACTGAATTCAATTTCACAAGAAAGAGACATTCATAACGAATAGGTCAGATAAAAAGGAATCGTGACAAATTGCACAAAACGATCCAACCCAGAAATACGAAAAACATTATGCATATATCAAGTATTCTCTAAAAATTGAACGATGAATTGTTCTCCTTAAAGTGAAGGAGATAAATCCATGATTCGAATTTATGAAGATAGACCTAATGTTTCACGCTGTGAATGGTGTTTAAAAAAATTGATTATAAGATAATTTCAAAGGGAAAATTTTATAGAGATACAGAGAGAGAGAGAGAGAGAGAGTCTTCGATAGTATCAAAATTAGTAAAATGTTAAAAAAGAATAATAAATGATGTCATTAGTGACATAAGTAGAATAGACGGAAAAAATTTGTAGCAGACCTTACTCTTATTATATATATATATATATAGATTTATAGATTTTTGAATCAAATGTTTAAGATGGGTTTTTTTAACTAAATAATACCAACATTTAGTCAAAATAATACCATAGTTGACAGAATTTGGTATTGAAAGCGTAATGTGTGAATATTATATATACATATACATATACACACATGAAAGTTAAAATAAAGTAGAAAAAATGAGGACAAATTTTGTCAAATTTGAAAGGTTAGAGACATAAAGTGAAATTATTCATATTTTATTCAGATTTTGCCCCTTACTAATGTGTCATTTTAATGAAATATTTTACAGAATTGACAAAACGTGTGAATTTATGAAAGATCGAGAACAAAATTGAGGGAAAACAAAGAATGATAATAAAATTGTATTGAAGTTAAAAGATTAAGGGCAAACTAGAAGGAAAACCAAGAATAGATTGGGTCGAAATTATAAAGTTAGAGAAGAAAAGTGAAAAATTATCCAAATAAAATCTGTGTAGACCTAAGTCGTAAAATGGGCCAATCCATTTCAGATTGGGCCAAAATCAAACAAAGTTCCCCCAACCCAAAAAACCCTAATCCCCAGTTCTATTTAAGCCGAAGCCTAATTCATTGTGTTTCTTATCTCCTTCGGTTCCTGCAACTGTCACACTCTCTGGGTTTGTATGTTTTTTAATCTATGTGTTTGAATTATCTTGGTATCTTCCTTTATGATTTTGTGATTCTGAGTTGATAATTTACTTCGCCTCTTCTTTAGAACCCTTTAAATTTGAAGTTAAGGGTTCTGTAGTCGATCCTGATGTGTTTACACATCGCGGGGCAGAAATCTGATGCGGGAGAGTTGAGTCGCTTCGCCTCAGTACTATTTGGCCGGGTGAAGTGAATGAGATCCTGCTAAATGCATTTATATGCTTCTTTTATTTGGGAAAAATGAGAAACTGGGATTTGAATTGGGGATTCCGATGATGGCATGAAATCTTTGAGACCTGATTGTCTTATTTGATGACAACTACAAGCATTTTTCTCTGAGGATTACCCCCATTTTCATTTTATTCTTTTAAGACGTTTTGAACTTCAATTTGATTTGTTAATGTTTTTTCCTTTTTATTTTATTTTTTCTTTCTTCAGAAAAAAATCTTTTTACTATTTATATTGAAAACATATGATGATTGCACTGGGCTCTGAGCAGTTATGTATAACTGTTTCTTGATGGAAAACGCGGCCTAGAAAGCTTTGTCTGATCTTATGTAATAATAAGTTCTTAAAATTATATGTACAATTTCATTTTAAAAGATGTATTGGTACTTCTGTTTAATTTAAATTTTTTTAAAAATGTTTGTTGTAATAATTAAAATAAAATTAAGAATTTGTTATACAGTACAGCTGAAATAAAAACTGAAAATTCGTTGATTGTCTTTTGGAAAAGTTGCTATTTGGACAAAAAGAGGCGTGCGAAAGTTAACAAAAATCAAGTCAATAAAAGTCTGGATTGAGGATTATTGAATTCCTATGTAAGTTCTTCTAATTCTCTTCCAAATTTCAAATTTGAACATGAAGAATGTTATGATGAAGATTATTAGTGATGATAAATAACACTCTTTAAGCTATTTTTAATTAGAAAATTCTATTTTACAGTGTTACAAGTCTAAAATGTAGTTTTTCAAATTTTATATTACAAAACTTTTCCAATTCAAAACTCTAAGAAGGACTTTATATGTGTTTCACTTCATATTTTTTATATTTTATAATATTTGATAATTAATATATATTAAAAATTACTCAATTATATTCTCGTTTATTAATTATCACACTTATAAAATTTTAAATAAATAGTTGAAAATATTACATTTATTATCACATCGAAAAATAATTGTATGTCCTATACTTGTGAGTTTTTTTAATTACATAATTTAACCAAAAAAATATAAATATTAAATTTATATAACAATGATACAATTAAAATTAAGAGAGAAAAGGAAAATTGGACAAGATGACATTAAGAAGAAATAAAATACAAAAATGTCAAAGTTAGTATTCCCTTCGTCTCAAAAAGATATTTCTCATTTTTTTTTATCCGTTTCAAATTATATTTTCTTTTCGTAAGTTAATTTTTAATTTTTCTAATATACTTTTATTTATTATGTATATGTTAATCAATAATAAAAAAAAAACTAAAGTGAAATATTTAATAAATTAAATGGTATATTATGAATGTATTAAATTGTACATTTTCAATAGCATTAAATGATGTTTTCTTAATTTCTATGAAAAATAAAAAGGGAATATCTTTTTAGGATAGAGGGAGTATAAAATAATATTATGAAAAGCAAAAAAAAAAAAAAAAAAGATCAATGGTAGTTCCGTAAATATACGGAACTTCATACAGATCTGCATTTTTGGACACCAAATTAGGCCATCTCCAACCAAAATTTCTATTTTCCCCTCCACTATTTTTAAAATACAGATTTACAATCTCTATTTTCTTTAAACTTCCCCAACCCATAATCTCTAAATTTTATCAAAATATCTATATTTCCTATTTAACTAAATTTACAATTAGGTATCATACTTTACAAATTGAAAAATTAAATATCAAACATAACGAAACAAATAATTGAGTCACTAATCGAGTAATTAACTAAATTATGAAGCCTATTAAATGAGATATTTGGTCGATTTTTTGAAACGAAAGCATTTATTTTGATGGCTGAATACAAGTCGCACCACATTGAAAGACACACATTAGAAAATACATAAAATCAAAGGCAATTAATACTAATTGCAACTAATACACCACATTTAAGGACACCACATTTAATGAAGACTAAAAAATTAAAAAAAAAAAGGTTGGGAATGCCTTGCAATTTATGGAATGGCATTTCCGTAAATTGCAAGTCTCTAAATTTGGCCTCCATTTGCACAGTAAATCTCTAAACTTGGAGATTTACTGTTGTCATCTCCAAAATGGAGATGGCAAATAGAGACCGGTTAGGGGGGATGCACCCTATATTTTGGAGATAATCTCCAAAATAGAGGGTGGCCTTAAATTGGAACTTCAAAATGGAGTTCCAATTTGGCATCCGGTTTCTCCAACCAGATGCCAAAAGGTTGGAGATGCCCTTAGGACTATTTATCTTGAGCTTCGTATTTATCATATATATGTTTTTGATGACTTTAGGACTATTTAAATACCACCCCAAGTTATCAGTGCTTTGTATAGGAATTCGGTCGGCTAGAATGAACTCATAGAAAATGAGGATGAAATGTATCCTTGTCTTGTGCACACTAATGTTTGATTCAATTTATGGTAGTTGATTTATAAAGAGAAATTATAAAGAGGTGAAATGAGTGATGTAGATTTAATAGAAGTTTGAAATTTGTGGTTATAAATGAGTAATTGTCAAATCAATAGTCAAATCAGTGGTAAATGAGATTATAATGTGTTTTGTTAAAGAGTATCAAACAAGGGCTAAGTTGAACAATGAAAATATATCCAACGTTAATTAAAATGACTTATAAGTGATTGTCCCTAACTTTTGTTTATAATTATTGTGTGAGAGTTTCAGCCTCAATAACATGATCTCCAGGTTTTGTGGTTTCAGTCTAGTTCCATTACACAATCCAACCCAACAAAATGATTAACGTTCTGTAACAACATAATTGCAGTTCGAACTTGACAATGTTCGTTTTGATTATATTTTAAAATTTCAATTGACTAGCCTAGGTTTTTTTATAATTTCAATTGAATACACTTGTACCTTTAATCCAAGGTTCTAAAAAGTGTAAAGCGTTGCTATCGAGCAATGGGCCTAGGTGTGTTTAAGCGCACTGATCTGTGATAAAGATTTAGGGTTCTAACAAGCCTAGAGCATGGAAAAGTGTTGATATCAAGCATTGGTCACCAATTTGTGATAAAATCCAAAGCGCAGCGAAATGTGATCTCGTCAAACTTTAAGCATAAGCGCCGCTCAGTTGTCGTCTAGGCATGCTTTTTAAAACATTGTTTTAATCCTAAATCTTTTTTTTTCTTAAAAGGAAATATTAATCATTGTTTACATTCTTTATCAATTGATTATAATTTGGTTAAATGAACCATTTTCTCAATTAATACATCCTCTTAAAGACCCTAGACGCTAAAACACAGTATAATGAACAAGACTTTTAATAATCAAAACTCCAATTCTTTTCGTTCCCATCGAGCCCACCATAGCTAGCTATCTGAGCACAGATGAGGAGTAGTGTCTTTACTCTCAAACGGTGTAAGGGACCACATATAAAATCACCAGCGATCATTTTTACTTGCGTTCTCATCCCATCTACAATGGGCAAAGCCTTAAAAGGCTTCTTTGTCAACCACACAAAAATGGTCGGAAGCCCCTCCAATATAGGAAACTTTAACAACCAGTTTTGCATACCAAAAATAAATAAAAAGCAAGATGCATATCAAAATCATTTTGCCAATCTCTTAATGAAATTTTCAAAATTTCCAAGTTGAATTTATTTCCTATTTCTTTTTTCTCCAAAATGCATTTATCTTATTTGCAGAAATCAGTAAATCTAACATTTTCTTGCATTCTGCTTATATTACTCATTTTCTTGGATAATATCCTTGGTTTATCAGTCAAAAATGTGATTGATTCCCCTCTCTTGACTCAAAAAATAAAAAAGATCGGAAGAGCGGTCGATGCAAATGGACAAGGCGATTTCAAATCTGTTCAAGCTGCTATTGACACAATCCCAGACAGGAATTCCAATTGGATCA
>CAVNYN010208049.1:21939-55604 GCA_963692815.1 Nyctanthes arbor-tristis | reverse complement strand
AGACGGACCAAACAGTGCCTAACACTTTAATTATAGCAAATTGTGATGTTGTGAAGCCTCGAGTTGCTGCAGAAAACCATATAGCAAATGTAAGTTTTTAATTAACACAAAAATTTTTAAGTTAAATAAATTAACATGTTCATCTGATTCTAATTTATTTCTTGAATGGTAGTTCAATGAGGATGCACGTTCACCTTTCGTTAAGAAGTACAAAACTATCATACATCCGGGGGAGGTATGAACTACGTGAACACATGGAGTTTAACAAGCTTCATGACTATTTATGTCTTCCCTCCATTTGTCGTCTCTGTACATTAATTATTCTTTAGTGTGTGCAAAGTTCAAGCATCGTGTCCTTATTTTTGTGATAAGTCTAATGCTTTTTTTTGTTCAGTATTTGCTTCTGAGGTTGCTCAATTTGTAGCTTGAATTTCCCAAGCATTCTGGAGGTTCTGGTTTGCATTGGCCAAATTATCGAACTCTCTGTACAACTATTTGTAGCTTTTATGTTGAGAAGTTTTACTGTCGTCACTTGACACCCCATCCACAGACTTATATCAATGAAATAATGGAGGTAGCAGATGGGTTTAGTTCATTCTCTCACCTGGAGGATAACATCCATCTACCCTCCAACTAGTGGTTCCTAATGCTCCCTGCCAACGGATTCCAAACATGAACCAAATAAGCCAATTCAAAGGCTCAATATTGACAGACATATGTCATTCAGTCTGTTAATACACTATCCTGTACAATTTCGGAATCTTACGTATTTTATTTATTTTCTGGGAGCACTTTTGATACTTTTCTGTGGTGGTCAATAACAACAATACAACAATAAGTACTACAATCATGTCATCCCATCACAACTTGTGAATTAAATTGTAGGTCAACAGAATCAGGGAGCTGCCGCTGAATAAAAACATAGTGGCAACGCACACTGACTGCCCTGAAGTAAGTAATTGATTCAAGTTCCTTTTGATAATCCCTGAATTTATGGCTTGTGCAGATTAATTTTGGTTTTACTGCAAATATAGGTTCTTATCTGGGACATTGAAGCCCAACCCAACCGGCATGCTGTCCTTGGAGCTGCTGAATCACGGCCAGATTTGGTGTGTTCTTTTTTCTCCTGGTGTATCGTGTCAGTGATCACAGTGATTCGCCATTTTCTATATTTTCCATTTCTTTCATCATCCCTTAAAATGTAATCCACTATTTTACTGGGAAGGTAGCATTATCTGTGCCATGCAAATTCCCCCCCCGGAGGTCCAAACAACAAAAACACTTTTTTCTTCTTCCTCTCCCTCCCTATATTGTCAAAGGTTTTTCCCCAAAATCTAAGCTCTGTAGTAATAAACTTTGTAAGACTGTGTTACCCTCTAAAGGTAATGGGATACAGCATTCAATTTATTTGGTAGGATAAAATGTAATTATGTAGATTTCCTAGTAAGCTTTATTGAGGTTAGCCTGTGGGACAAAGTCAAATCATAATATGGTCTCATGGTAGATTCAGAATGATATAGCACTTGCATTCTTAGGCTAGAGTGATTATTCATTTGCAGGATAAACAATGAACAGTACAATTAAAATGATCTGGCATGGAATCTTAAGAATATTACAAGATTCAGGAAAAGGCTGTTATGATTGAACTTACAAAATTGGTTATTTTGATGAAATTGCTACTTTAGAAAGTTCCAATAGTCCACAGAAATGCTGCGGTTTTGTGGTCAGTTCAGTGCTTTTGTTGAGATTTGAGTCTACCTATAATATGTTTAATCAACCTCCACATTTTTGGTATAGAGTTTTGTGATAAGATATTATGCAGGTATACATTAATGTATTACTTGTAGCACTTTTGAACAATGCTTTGATTTGTCCAAAGCAAAGGGAATTCAATTCTATTTACTTTCATATCTAGAGTTGTCTTGCTTTCCATTATCTGCCAAGCTGTATGATGTTCATTTCAGTCTTGGATACTAGACTCTAATCATATCAGAAATTTCTTTCAAGACTAAAGTAAAGAAAGTTCTAGTGGTTCTAGCTTGGTTTTTCTCCAAAATGGCTTGTCCTATAGTCTAATGCAAAGAGATACTATTCTCTCTAAGAGGAAGGTTCTGAAATGAATTAGTACCACCCATAATATGTATTCAACAAGAAATAAATTAAGGGTCCATACATGAAAGGACTGCGATGAGATTACGCATAGGATGCTATAGTGTCATCGTGGTCTAGCCATTCTTCAATGGTTACTTTTTAAAGCCTTGTTTCTTTTCCTCTCAAATACCATGCTCCACTCCAGTTCCTCCCTTTCTATCTCCATTCACATTTACCTTGCTAATTTGCCCTCTTTTTGTGGTCGCTATTGTGGATACCTCAATGGATGATATTGGAATTGTTCTCTACTTGTTAATTGGTTGTGTTTTCCTAGCTAAAGGCCATGTGAATAATATATTACCTTTATCTAGGTATTATCTGGACACCAAGATAATGCAGAATTTGCACTTTCAATGTGCCCAGCTGAACCTTTTGTGCTTTCAGGAGGTTCGAATATATTATTTTCTTCCTCCCCCCCCCCCCCAAGTTTTTTCCCCTTTTTCTTTCTTTTTTCTTTAATTTTAAATCAATCTGGAATGAAATCATTCTTCTGGCTTTCTTTGCCATGCTATGAGTTTTGTGTTTTCACAAAATGAGACTTTTGGACAGGAAAAGATAAATCCGTGGTGTTATGGAGTATTCAGGATCATGTTTCAACGTTGGCCACAGATGCGGGCCAAGCAGCAGGATCAGGTGGTTCTGTTGTAAAATCTGTTGATAATTCTAATATTGGTCCACGAGGGATTTTTCAGGGGCATGATGATACAGTTGAGGATGTGCAATTCTGCCCATCGAGGTAACTAAGCCATCATCATTAGCTCAGATTTGGCTCAGAAGTGCTAAACTATATCAACCAACCGGCAGCTGTGATAAATCATAATCTGCCTCGTATCATTTGGTTGAAGCCTAAACAAAAAAAAAAAAAAAAAAAGACAAAAACCAGAATAAATAAATAAGTCCTTGAACTTTTCTTGAATACACATAGACAATGAATTACGATATGTTTTCGAAAAAGCCACTAGAAAATTGTTGCTATTTGTCTAGATTATTTGTTCTATTTTTTATTATTTCCAAATATATTATGCCATTATGATATGACAATATGGATCTGATATAATGGTCATGTTTATGTAGTTCACAGCAGTTCTGTAGCGTTGGAGATGATTCTTGTTTGATACTATGGGATGCGAGGGTTGGAAGTGGTCCGGTTGTGAAGGTTAGACTCCTCTTTAGCACTTGATCTTCTGCAATCTTTCCTTTCTTTAGGATGGACAACATTCTTGGAACATGGACTTGTTGACAGTTAGACGGCATTGGGGCTCCAGAATTAGGTTATGCGACATTCTCAGAGGAGAGCCATATTTCAACTACTGTGTACCAATGTTCAGAAAAGCTAACCGGAAAAGGCAACGGTTCAAGGGTCGAATTGGGGTCGAACTGTTTTTAATTAAAAAATTTAAAAATAAATGCTAAAATTTGTAAAATTGAGATAAAGTAGTTATTTTGTTCATTATATATATATATATAGAGAGAGAGAGAGAGAGAGAGAGAGAACAAAATATGGCCGATTAATATTTATTAATAGGATTTGAAGTAAAGTAATTAGCATTAGGAGACAATCAAGTATGGGTTTGAATGTGGAGTCTGGAGATATGTCCAACGTTTCAAATTTGATAAAATTAGCACATCTGCTCTGCAGCACAACAGCACCGGTATTGTGAGTTTTATAATTGTTGGACATTCCCACATTGGATTCAGAATCTGAAAGCAATGACGTAGTATTCTATAAATCGACTGGGCCAACAGAGCATTGAGGTTGAGAAGAGAGATTTGTTGGGCCTCAATGGGCGCATGCCTTCAATTTCTCAAGTCAAATTTTTGAAAAAAAAAAAAAAATGCAAATATATACCGGAAAACCTGCTAAACCCAGAACCAGTTGACCGGTTTTCAGGTTCAACCGGCTTTTTGACTGGTTTTTAGTTCTAATGGTTTTAGGCTATAGCCGGACCGGTTTCCGGTTCTGGTTTTAGGCTATAGCCGGACCAGTTTCCGGTTGTTTTGGTTGAACTGTCCGGTCTGGTTTTCGAAACGTTGCTGTGTACCACTTGAATAATGAATAGTCTTTGATTCTTGAGGAATATAATTAAAAGGGACATTACCAAAAGATAATACTTCATTTGTCTCAAGACTTGTAAGCTCGACTACAAAGTGACTTTCAAAAGATTAATCGTATTGGAAAAAGGAATTTTCTAGTTGAGCTGATTTTGAGTACCACTTACACTGATCTTTGGTAGGATACTAGTACCTGAATTTTGAAGTATCATTTCTTTTTTGTCACACACGCATTACATATATTAGATTCAATACAATAGTGAAATTGTTATCCATGTTATCAGCAGATCTTCAACATACAGAACTGGACTTTTTTATCCCTGAGAAAGGCATAGGTTTATCTCTATCTAGAAGCAGTTTAAGTGTTCTGCTCTACTCCTACCAGAGTGTTTCTGCCTACATCAAGGATCCATTTTTATCAGTAGATGCCTTGGTTGGAAATTGCCATATTCTGTTCATTAATCCAGAGCAGAACCTCATAGTGAAGTTAGATCAGACTTATTTTCACTTAACCCTTCTGGAAAGCTGACCCGTTCTCCAATTTGTCAATAGATTGAAATTTTGGATTGGTTGAAGAAAACTTTCTAGAATGCAATATTTAGTATAGATTTTCTTCTTTATTCAATCTCTATATCTGTTCAAATTTTGTTGACTTAATAGAATGAACTCTTCGAGTTTTCTTATCTAGTTTACTAATCTTTTTATAGTAAATAGGTTGAGAAAGCACACAGTGCAGATCTTCATTGTGTAGATTGGAATTCTCACGACGGTAATTATATTCTAACAGGGTGAGTATTTCTATATTAAATATGCACATATCCCATTTGATGATCATAAAAAAGTATTCACATGCAACATTTTATAATGCGCCTTCCATTTTATATTTCTGTAAGTTCATACAAATTTTTATTCTTCTGTAATCTCATTTTTTCAGGTCTGCTGATCATACAATTCACATGTTTGATCGCCGCAACTTAACCTCTGATGGAGTCGGATCACCTGTCTATAAATTTGCTGGTCATACATCTGCAGTTCTTTGTGTCCAGGTATGGCATCTGCCTTAGCTTCATCTCTTTCTTTCTGCCATGCATGTCCGTTATTCTAACCGATTATTCAAATTCCAGTGGTCCCCGGGCAAAAGCTCTGTCTTTGGGTCCTCGGCTGAAGATGGTCTACTGAACATCTGGGATTACGAGAAGGTAGGAAGCTCCTAATTTCCATCTCTCTTTTCCCTCTTTTCATTCCGGTATTTAAGTACCCATCAGAAGGTTGAGGTGTCAAACCTGTCATCATTTTTAATGATGTATGTAAGATGTTTTAGGCCGACGAAGTATTAATACTAGTAACACTTCGTTCTCACCTAAAGACAAGATACCATGCTGATTTTATTGTACTTTTGATTTTGCATGCATTCTCTTTCTTTTGTACCATACTGCAGATTGATAAAAAGAAAGAGACGGAGTCAAAGTCTCCGAATGCTCCTCCTGGGCTGTTTTTCCAACACGCTGGCCACAGGTGAGAAAATTCCTACCTCTCTTAGCAATTCAAATCATATAACTTCTTCCATTTCATAGTTATATCTCATTAATAATTTTCAAGTACGTTGTTACTTTGTGCTTCGCCTCAGCCCTTCATTTCGATCTCATGAATTTAAACTACCTGATGTAATTCCCATTATTATAACTGCTTGAGAGAGACCTTCGACTAAATTTGTACTTTGCTGCGTTGAAATTATCTGAACTGTTAATATTGTTTTGGTTCCAGAGATAAAGTAGTTGACTTCCACTGGAATGCCTCTGATCCATGGGCGATTGCCAGTGTATCTGATGATGGAGAATCCTCAGGTGGAGGTGGCACGCTACAGGTATTTGAATTGTTCTCCTATTGGTACCAACATATTTAGGCTTGCTTTATCCTAATATAACATGATAGTGTCAAATTGTTTGGGTTTATACAGATATGGCGTATGACGGATTTACTGTACAGACCTGAGGAGGAGGTTATAGCGGAGCTGCAAAAATTTAAAGATCATGTGCTTGAGTGTTCAAAGACTTGACAAACCAAATTGGTAGCTTGAATACTTGCAAAACGGAAAACCAACACGTTAATGAATTTGTCTAGATATATGACCTTCCAACTTTTTATTTCATCTGAAATCAACAGGAAGATTCAATGACACTTTAGTTCTGGTAACTTTGGATGCTGTGATTCTGCGTTAAATTTGATTCAGCTGTCAAACACCTGTATCATTAGTTGTTTTTCAACTCAGTTATTTTATGCCTTCGCATTTTAACAGTTGTAGCTAAGGTACAAATAGGAAATTACTGTGCTTTGGCCGGGACAATGACAGTGTCAAAGAACATAACTCATACATGAGCTCACTTAGTTCGGGTAACTTTGTATCTCTGAATGTGCGGTTTAATGCGTATACCATAAATAAGAAAGTACATTCAGACAATTGGACAGATCCATTAGGAAAAAGAAATAAGGATTTTGAATACATTCTCTGAATTCACATCCAAACTAATTAGTATCACAACGTTAGTCTTACAATAACTGAACTTCATCGACTTGCAAGGGTCAAAAACACATCTGCAATTGTCAAATGCTGCATCAAAATCTGTTAACAGGACACAGTACCTTCTAAGTAAACTGCAACTCCCATTGATTCTTGCATCAAATCGAGAAATTGCAATAAGCTTTTGGATGCCGATGAGTGAAGTATGGGGCTTACAGATAGCATAAATCAACTTACAAGTACTCAAAATTTTTGAGTCGGTCCATACGTTTAGCATGAAGCAACTTGGATCGTTCCATTCATTTGGTCAGGAACTAGATGCTAAACAGGTACCATAAGATCCAGCAAGCCAGGAGGATCACCGTGTGTGCTAGTAAGTAGGCAGGATCCCGCTTCCTGAATGATTTGCCAACTATGCTTGAAAAACCTATGCTTCCAGAAGGAAATGTCATTCCATCATTGAATTGTTAAAAAAAAAAGTAAAGGTCCATTTGATTCTCATTTTGCTTTTCTTAAGATAATTTTAGTTACCACCTAACAACTATGCAATTACAATCACATATTTCAAAAGGAAACACTATCATCAACAAAATGTGAAAGTGACAATTGAAAAGTGATGTAGCTTGCTAGAGCATGATAGTAGCAAACGAAACCTTACTTCCAATGTACACAACATACCTCTTGTGGCAAGAATCACCTATTTGGATCATACTCCTGGAATCGAATCTTAAAATCTTCTGCCATTTTTGTTTCTTCATCTTTGCTGAGCTGACAATTCCTCCAGTCAGCCTTATCAGCCATGTTCAACAACCCAGCCATAACCTACAATTAGAGGTATTTCTTATTAGCTGTTTTAAATGTCTAAGCCATAGATGCACCAGGTGCTGTGTTCAGGTCGAGTCCTGTAGGACTAACGTAAAACAATGTGGGAGACTCCAAACTACAGTCTACTGGTAAGACTCAGGGTGGTGGAGTTTGTAAATAACTATAGTCTGAGTTGAGGCCAAATGACGAAATTCAATGGAAACTAGGAAACAAAGAAACTGTTGAAGAATTACTCCTCGGGCATCAGCATTAAGGCTGGTTTGCATCTCAAGAACTTTTAGCATGCACTAAGAACTCAACAGAGTAGCTGCACTCTGTTACATTTATCCTTTCCACCAACCACTTAACCTTCTTCAACCCCAGACCATCACCATTTGATAGATCTTCTGAACATAAAAAAAGTCTTCCTTTAAGGGAAAACATACCTCCCGTCCAAACTGGGCAGGAAAATTTTCATTCTCCTCAACAGCATGAGAAAAAACCGTATCTCCAGGAACTTCCACGTAAAACAAACTTAAATTTCTGTCAAATTGTGTCCGCAACATTTTCCTTCCTTCTGGATCTGCAATGAAGGAGATCGTCAAAAGCAAAGATACAAATAATATTGTCTACAAGGGAAACAAGGTAATAAGCATCACCTTCTCTTAAACAAATTGAGTTGGGGACTACAAATTTCCAGCCACCAAGGAATGTAGAGTAACATGCAGCAGGTAAAAGAGACCTTACCTTTGATAATGGAAAATTTGAAACCCAGCTTCTTAGCTGCCAAATTAAAAATATCTTCAGCAGAAGATGCTCTTGATGATGGAATAGGAACAGCCTGCAAGCAAAAACACATAATGTAAAATGCTGGCGAAAGGTTAGTTTTGATAACTTATGCGAATAGAGGCAATGTAAAATTCTTGAAAATGTGAAAGATAAACAAAATGAAAAAGAGATAATAACAAGACAATGAAGGTTAACGAATGGTAAAAATAATAAGCTGCACACAGCAATGTTCAGACATATAAACATAATATTTCTTACGCACAGCAAAAACATGATCCCCCGATCCTTTTTTACTTGATTATTACTATGAACCAATGTCATGAACGCTAGAAAAATAGAGCATAGCTGCACAAAAGCCAGATAAAACAGTGTCTAATCCAATTATCTGTAGAGGGGGCCAAAACCAAAGACAAGCAATTTATGCCATCATTAACATTGCCATTAATTAATGAAAGAGTATGATTTGTTTACCTGAAGGTTGGCATGAGTTCCTCTCTTAGAAACCCACTCAAAGAAGATTACTTCCTTCCCCTGGTTCTTGAAGTAAGCTCTAAGACTGCTTTGATATCTAGATAATTCCTTTTCACATTCTGCTGGAAGAGAAAGTGTGTTTGGTGAATGTTCAATAGGTATTATCAGCAGGTGGTCTTGTACCAATGGTCCTTTAGCAAGTGCACAGTAATAGTGTTCTCCTATGGCAGTGATTAGGTGGGCCTCCACATTTGAACCTGATAAACAGAACCAACATTCTTTGGACCTGAAACAAGGTAATAGTTATCCCAGATGTTAATACCTATCACACAAATAAAAAATCATGGAACTAAAAGTTACAAACACAAGGTTTTACACGCCAATACAAACTGGATAACATTTGCACCACATAATAGAAAATCCACCAAAATTCTTTGATGTTTTTTTAGTTATTATGGACTATAAATTTTAATAAAAAACCATTAAGAAAAGTCTTCATATGTACTTTAATTCTCACAAAAATTTCACAAAAATTTATGTAATTTGAAATTCTCATCATAAATTAAGTAATTTGTTTATTATTGTAACACTACTGCATCAAATCCTTTAGCGGAATTATTTTGTCCAGTTAATGGATTTAAGTCTCAACAACCAATTTATGAACTGTAACATGTGAAGATTAAAAGAAAGAGTAAGAAACTTAGCGAACTTTCACCTGTTAGAGCTTGCTGTCCCAGATCTAGATCTCTTACTGGATAATTCTTCACCTTCTTCGTGTAAGCTGTGCTTAAAGTTGCAATCTGGGCCTCTTTCACATTTTCCTTTGTTTAAAAAGTCAAAACACACACCTCTTAGGGATTGTTCCCTAGCATCTGCATCATGTCGAAAATGGCACTTCTCTCCTCTAGGACAAGAACCAGATGATACATATTTAAAGCACAATTTTTCACCACCACCATCTCCATGTTTTTGCCTTTTCCGTGAAACATCATACCGCCAATACTGTACATCAGCATCAGGTCTCTTTGTTACTCCATCAGTGGGGCTTACTTTTTCCACAACTGCATAAGGGGACAAAGTAGTATTTGGCGGCTTCATGGAAAGATCAGAAGCAGACATTGTAGAAGCAGGAGCTGGAGAGATTGCGTGCATGAATTTCTGGAAGGAAAAAAAAAAAGAACAAATCAGGAGCTACAAAATGATTGAACCATATGAAAAAACACTAACAAATTAACTACTTCATTTGAGTAATCAAAAAAAAAAAAAAAAACTACATTTGAGGAACAGAAGATTCAAAAAGCACGGGAAGCAATATATTGAAAAACATATATATATATATTTTTTTTTTTTGTAAACAGCACAATGTCTCAGAGAAGTAAGAAGAGATAAACCTGTTTATCTTTATTTCCCACTGGAGCAAGGCCAAAAAAACGAGTTACATGCACAGCATCAGCATTAATATATGGCTCACGAGCATAAAAGACGGCCATAGTTCCTGCAACATGGTACCTACAGTAGAATCAAGCTTAAATTAGGAAGCATTTTGTGGTTACATGTAAGCTTAAGCAACTCATCAGAATTCAAGTTTTGGTATTGTCCAAATAAAGTAGGTCAGATAAAGTAACAATATCGAAAAGCCTATTGAATTCCTTCACTTGAAAATTTCTCATCAAATCACTTGTAATTCAACGGACTCATGGTTGAGTGTGACCTCCAATTATCTATGGTTGGCTGCAAATTTATCCCTGCCCTGACGTAGGATGATTCACGCCCACTCTCGCGTAAGGCATGAAACATAAACCCCTGTTAGTTTGATGTTTTTATTCATAAACGGAACAGTAATGAGCGGGTATGACTGGTGGATAAGTGAGTGGCACTTATGGGTGCACAAAACATGTGGATATAAAGTGGTTTGACTTTTTTGTTTTTAGACAAGAGAGCAAATTAACATGCCAAAAGCTCCTAAGGTGAATAGTTTGTGTAATTGCCTCTGGATAGAAGCTATTTGGACATATAAATATTAGATTAGATTTAGCCATCATTTGTTTACGAACCGATACATATGTACAATATATAGCTGTAATCTATTTCTAAGTTTTAGTCTATTTGAGAGGATACACTCAACTCTATGAAAGCATATTTTATTCTATAGTTTCTCTCATGGGTCTTTTATAAATTAAAAAATCTCTATTCCAGTTTCAATAAAGGGAATCATACCGTGTTAAGCTCTTTCACAAGTCAAGAGGAAAGAGACTACAGTTTATGAGGCAATCATACAATTTCGGCATAAACACTAGTCCAAAGAATCACAGATAAATCTAACAATTTGGTTGCCCGTTGGATTTATATTTTCTATTGGCTTCAGATTCTTGGATTCAAAATTATGATTTTTGGACTTTTTTGAAAATTAATCAAAAACCAAAAAGTAAATTCTTTCTTACTTTACTACGTGTGGGGACACCAGCAGGCTAAATAGTACTTTTACCTTTAAGTACCTTCATGGCTGTAATAGTTCTAACTTCTAACTTCACTACAATCTGTGTGTACTACCATTTTGTCCCTGCTCCTACCTACTTTTAAAGAGACTGTCTAACTTATCTCAGTTATTGACTGAACGCTAAGCTCTTACCATAAAGATCAGTCACTTTTAGCTATGTGTTCATGTTAATATATTGCCCTTCTACTCAATATGAACTAACCATTCATTAATTTCATTGTTTTCTATCATTAAAAATATTGCTTGTTATGTTTCTGTAGATGATGTAATATCTTTTAAAATCGAATTCACAATCTGTTAAAGTAGGATTTAATTATTGAAATGAAGCTCATTTTAAAACTGTTGACGCAAAAGAGCAAATTTAAATTGGGTCGAGTAAAGATAGGAGATCATGGTGAATAGTTTATGAAGCAGGTACAGCTAATTCATGTTACAACACCCATCATTTTCTCCAAAACTGTCGAGTTGTTCACTCTAAATTTTAAAAGAGGAGGTCTACGATCACTTCTTGAGTCAAAACTGTGAGCCTACCGTGCCAAAACTGTGGCAGTAAGCAACATTGAAATTCTCACTTACCGTGGCTTGATCTCTGCTACTAATTCTGATACTGTGGAATCACCATCAGATGATTCTAATACTACTGAAGGAACATCAGAAGCAGATGCTCTATTTGTGATCCCACTGGGCCATTCATTAGTAAAATTAAATTAAGGAAGAGCAACAGAGCAAAATGTAATGCATAACATAGGGAGGTAAGAAACTAAGAATTGGAGGATGAGAGCCCCACGTAGAGGGGAGAGACTTGTGCTGATGCCTGATAATAAAAACTTAGCAAGGATATGTCAGAAAGATGTCCACTACTCCTGATTCCTCAGCTAATGCCCTCAAAGAATCAACATCATCTTGATTGTATGTTCCAAATTGCTGACCTCTTATAGATCGCCTCCCAGATAAGTATGCCACGGACAAACCTAGAAATCAGTAACATAAATAGGCTTTTCAAATCAACATCATCTTGATGGATATGCTCATATACAGCACTGTATTTTTTATGCCCTTGGAATAAAACTATCAATAAGAGGTAAATAAATTAACTGTCAATAATGCATTGAAGAAAAATATATATCTAAGGTGTCCAATGAAAAGTTTCAGCCAATTGTGCACATACCCAGACAGATAAATACATAAAAATTAACTGCAAGCACAACACTCAAAAGTACCTTTGATAAGACAACTACATTTACCAACACTCGGTTTGGCAACCATTTTTAATTGAAGCAGTTTATAAATGAATTTAAAATTCAAATTTTGCATAGGTGTCGTCACCTAATGATGCATGTGGAGTCAATGATTAAAATTATGTGAAAAGTTACATCACATCAAATATGTGGCTTGATGGTGTGTTGCCATGTGACAAAAATTTGAAATTTAAATTGGTTGATAAATGGTGATAGTTTTTAAATGGTAACCAAACAAAAGTCAAATGTGCTTAATTGTTTTGAAAAGTTATATAAGTTCTTGTGGTGTTTAAAACTCTTCGTGATCTTTTTAAATCCACATAACCCTTTAATATGATACTAGCCAAATATTGGTAACTCTATATTATAAGTAAACATGATAAAGCAGAAAAATGGTACAAATATAGCTGCTCGCTATCAATCTGGAAGGAATACGTCCAGGTCCACAGAATCAAGTCATAGGTTAAAAGGAGGTGACAAAAACAATCAATTCAAGATAGTCTTATTTCTTTACGAAGATGTCAAATGTAATATCAGTGAAGATTTGAAATCACTACCCATAAGAGATAGTCACATAGAAAGGTAAAAGTTGCTAACTGATAATAATTCTTTAGGAAACTTATTGCCCTTAAATTTTGTGAAATTTGGTGCATGACATCTCAAAGTATATGCATAAATTTGAGAACGAAGGCATTCTTGTGATCCCATGTCTAACAGAGTTAATTTTGAAACCACCCCCACCCCCCCCAAACAAAAAAAAAAAAAAAAAAGAAGGAAAAGGAAACAAAACTGTGGAATTTGGCTCCAATGTACATCACGCAGGTAATTTGGAAGGTCCACATGGGAATGCAAAAAATGGGCCAGATCATTCAACTTATAACATTTCTTTCTGATTTTCGCGAAGCTTCCCACATTGGATCTTCGACTAGATACAACTTTAAACCAAAAAGAGTACCAAAAAATTATTCAATGGAGCCAACTTCAAATTTATTGGGTATCATTCTTACTTTCATGTTGAATTTTTGTTGCGTTCTCATTCTTTTAAGTATAGGTGTGCTTTCATAGGTGGAGAATGTATATACCACTGTTTAGACGTTTCTCTTAACATCTATCATTTGTTAGCTTTTTGTATCTGTATATAAAGAATACATGATATCTAGACCATCATACAGAAATTTACTAAAAGACTGGTGAAAACCAAAAATTGTTTGCTGGTAATTTAAGATACAATTATGATTTTGAAACGAATAGTGCAACTTTTGCAACCTTGTAATATATTAGTCTCTAAATGACTAAACCTTTGGAATACACATATGCGAGGAATGGAAGAAAAAAAAAATTAAACTAACGCACTTAGCCTGTGTTTGATTGCTAATACTTTCCATGGAAAATGGTCTTTTTCCAGCTAAGTTCCTACTTTTGTAGTGTGTGATTGACATTTTTTCTACGGAAAATGTTTTCCAACTTCTAGTCACGTCTACGCATTTTCCTTGAAAACAAGGAAAACATTTTCCTATGGATGTAGGTTTTTTGTTTTCAGGGTAATTCATATTTCCTTATGTGAATTCCGCCTTCAACCAAACACATTACAGAAGTTATTTTCAATGCATCCAATTACTGGTAACTTAGTTGACGAGAAAATATTTTTTTTTTTACAGCAAATTTCATGTTTGTAATCGAACACGCCTCCACATATATGTGAAGAGTATGACTTATAGGGCACCTGATTGACACAAAGTACAATAGGAATCAATATGAAGTTCAAAAATTGCAGAAGAACAAAAACATGCCAACCTTTTGTATCCTCTTCCCATATGTAAATATATTTTCTCCCTAACAACTCGATATTTAACATTTCAAAGAGAGGTACATTTCCTTGAATTTCATAATTAAAGCAAAAAATTCCCCATTTTCACTTATTTAGATATAACTACAAAAATTGTTCCATAAGCAACCTCCAATCTCAAAATAAAAACTATAATATAAACTTCTTGTATGATTGTTCCTTTCCTCTACATGCACGGAAATAAAATCTCCGTGTATCCATCACTCATCAGAAAATGCCTCATTCAGATAAGCACTTAAACCATCAAAGAAAATGCAAATAGTCACATCAAGTTTTACGTTTTGTTGGTAATAATGAGACCGGCAATTTCTCTGCTACTCTTTGACAACAAAAAGGAGCAAAAAAAAATATATATATAGTAATTCGATCAGATGGTATATTTTGATCTTGTGTCTAAAACCAACAACTACTTGACGATCTATCCTTAAACGATGGCCAAAGTCTAACAATTTGTTGGTGACAATGAGATGTACAATTTCTCAGCTCCTCTTTGGCAAAATAAATAATAGCTAGATCAAACAGTATGAGTGAATCTCATGCTGAAAACTACAACTACAGGATAGTCTACCACTACGCAATGGCTAAAGTCTTTAATGAAAATCCACTAACTTGCTTGGGAAACCAGCTTTTCATACCTTTTAATGTCAATTCATATAGGAGCACTATCAAGTTGAATAACAGTAGCACATAATTTGATGTCCATTTGAGGTTATTGCACATCCATCCAATAAGTTGCATAAAACAAGCAAATGAAACAATAATCAATATCGAGAAACAATTCTCCTAAAAATATTTATTACAGAAGTTAAATGAAGTTTGCTTCTGTTTTAACAGCACAACAAAGTTTAAAAAAAGTAAATCAAATCAAATAATTCAAAAAATAAATTCCAGAGTCTCCAAGTAGTTGCTTACCATGAAGTGTGAACTTTCCGCTTCCTCTCAACCAGTACAAATTTTCACAGACTTTTAGGCCATCCATCTTGAACCCCTGATTCATGTAATCCTTCGCAGCAGCCGACAATACCTTTGGTGCCCCAACTCCATAGTCGCCAATAAAGTAAGTATGAATAGGAATTCTGGAACGGCCTTCAACGTAATCATTGAATTCCTCAAGCTGGTCCGCAGAGTCCGGGAAAAACTGCCCCACGCATAACAGTGCATCGAATGGACCCGCAGATTTATTCACCTGAAATTTTATCGTTTGCAATGTCGTGAATAGTTGATTAATCA
Organism: Nyctanthes arbor-tristis; assembly: GCA_963692815.1. Classification (NCBI taxonomy): domain Eukaryota; kingdom Viridiplantae; phylum Streptophyta; class Magnoliopsida; order Lamiales; family Oleaceae; genus Nyctanthes; species Nyctanthes arbor-tristis. The sequence goes on along the minus strand of CAVNYN010208049.1, from coordinate 40,008 downwards.
TAAACCTAGCATACGAATTGAAGTGAAGTATGTGAAAATTTATACCGATGAGACACGCTTGAAGAGCTGGTTGAGGCGGCCAAGGACGTCTCCGCAGAGGAGGATTCTAGGAGGTGCCATTAGGTGGTTTCCCTGTCTCTGTTTCGTCTACACGAGTGTGTGTGGGTGTATATGAGTCGAGCAATTTGAAAATAAATACAAGTCTTTATAAGGAGGAATGTCGAGCTAATTTGAGCAAAAAAATACGAGTCCTTATAAGGAGGGGAAAGAAGGGGAAAAAAAAAGAACAAAAGATACAAGTCTTTAAAGGACATAAAAAAAAAATAAAATAAAATGAGAGAGAGAGAGAGGAAAAAAAAAGGAAGAAGAAAAAACTCTATACCTCTAACCAATCAAGAAGCCAAGAATACATATCGATTAGAGATTCCAATTTGCTGTTTAATTTGAACTCTAGAACACATAATGTTTTGGTACAAGCCTCATCCGTAGTAACAGATAGTTAATTAACTAATAATATTGAATAGAAATTTCTTGACGACTACAAATTTTCCCTAAGCACTTTACAAAACTAAGGTACAATATATATATATATATATATGTATGTATATATATATTTTTTTGGAAAAGTGGGTGGTCACAGTGTGACTACTGTGACCTTAAGTATTGGTCACAAATTGTTATAAAAACACTCGTCGCATCATCACACCATCCGTCGCACCGCCATCACACAACTATTGCACCACCAGTCACAACTCAACTTCGGCAAGTTATAACTCGTCTCCCGCGAGTCGTAGTCATGCACTGGCAAGTCACAACTTTGCTTTGGCGAGTCACAAATCGTCGGTCATAAAAGACACCACTGCACTGAGCCAAACCAACGAAACTTCAGCGAGTCACATATCACCGCACAAATTTCACAAACACATATTTCTGGCCAGCATGAGTCGTAAAATTGGAAAACACCAATCTATGACCTCCAACGACCAATCAAAAAACTCGAAATCACAAAAAACCCCCCTAAAATCACTCGATCACAAAAACTCAAAATTACAAAAAAAAAAAAAACCCAAAATGAAAAGTCTAATTCACAACCACCACAATTAAATTCAACCTCGTCAGAACCGTAATTCAGAAACAAGTACCGCCACCGATCAAATCACGAAGCCTAACTCACCACTTGCTGGAACCTTAGCCAAACCACCACTAGTGGTCTAATATGAAATCAAAATTCAAATCACGAAATTACAATCTGGAATCTCTAATTTCAGAATGCGAAACACGATCAATCAGATCGGAAAAAAAGAAGAGGCAAAATCTGCAGCAAATAATAGTGAAAGGAGTCATGTTAATGAGGATTGTCCTACAATAGCCCGACTTCAATATATATATTCGCCAGATCCAAAAGTTGCAAAGCATGTCTCAGCACTTATTGAAGAGGTTAAAGATGCTTCACAAGTTTAGCTACAACATCATATTGATTATGCTTTTCTAATTATTTTTTACTTATGTTGCACCCGCTCCCACTTCAACACTTTTGCAGTTTGGAACAAACAACTTATTGTGAGTTTTCTTGTTGTTGGTTCACATATTTTGATAGTCCTATGAAATGCAACATACAGTCTTGCTTTCCTTTTAATCGGAATTTCAAATGTGCTATTAGTGTAATTCAATCCATATATAGTATATAAATAACAAATGCCGGTAAAAAAAATAAATAAATCAATAATATGTAGTAAGTCTGTAGAAGATTAAATCAATTCATTAAATAGATTATGGTACATATTTATACAAGTGATCGCTAGACAGTTCTGACTACACTGAACTAGCCTACCTGTAGAGATATTTATGAAGTAAAAAGGATAAATACAACATGCTAAAATACAAGACAAAGATGTAAACAAGTGACTAAACTTTAAAATTTTCTCAATAAGCCCCCTCAAGATAGAGGATGACATGACGTAAATCTTGATTCAAATCAAGTTAATCACGCTCCAGAAAGCTTTAGTTGGCTTTTCGTGTTGATTTTTCCCTTTTGCCTCTAAGTTAAAATTCTTTTCGACTTTAATATAATAACTAGTTTAATTCAGTTTTGAATCGAAACAACCAATTATAATCCGGTTGGTCGGTTTTGGTTCCATTGACTATGTCGATTCGGTGGTGGTTTGAAAATCCGAATCGAACATACCGATGCCCACTTCTAGCCATCGCTATCGCTGCACCTTCATTTTTCAGCACTGAATGATTGCAATGTCTTTTCACAAATGTCAAGACTATAAGTAGAACACGCTCATCCCCTTTGAGATCCCTCTATAGAATTAACTTGATGACACTTAAAACTGCCGACATGGCTCCCATCAAAATTAAATCATCACAGTGGTTAGTAGAGTGGTAGACTATATCACAAGTGCATTCACAGTATTTGTTTTTGTCTTGGAATTAACCATTTGAGAAAATAGCAAATATTTCAAATGACAGATAACTTTCCACAACACACTACAAAACAAGTTATGTAGAATTGGTTTTTTGAAACCCTAATTGGTTTTTTGTTTCGTTGGGCTAAATAGTTATGTAGAATTGGGTCCGAATTTAAGAAATAGAGCCCAAATCTAAAAACAAACAAAATTTTTAATGGGCTATATTTTTTAAATTAAATAATAGTACTCATGTTTGAAAAGTTCGAAAAAGAAAAAAAATAAAAATAAATAAATAAATAATAAAATATAAAAATGTTACTGTGTGGCTGTATCACTGCACTCACGTCGAATTTTCAAATCTTTTTCAGTCATGTATCCATATCCTAAATTTTAAAAGTAGAGGATCTTAAACTCGGATCCATACCCGTGTCCAACACCCGTACCTGAGTTCGAGCAATATAGCAAAACATTGGCTTTTGTTACAAAATCAATCACTTGAGAAAATAACAAATACTACAGATGGGAGATGGCTTTCCACAGCTCACTACAAAACAAGTTGCAATGAGAATAAATACTACACACAACATGCGTAGTATATCTCATTAGTTCCTTGTAATCATCTATACATCGTTCAATGAGAACATTGACCATATGATGTTTTTCCTATGCACGGTAAAAATAAAAGCTATACACACACATATTCCCAACATCCAAGATACCTCAGCACGCACATGGAGATATTGGTCCATAGGATAAGAAATCATGAAATCTATCAAATTGTCTTTCAACGAATACATAATAAATCTTATCCTTCGATGCTAATCCTTCCACAATTGAGAGAATGCTCAATTTTACTTCTATAGTGTAAGGACAGTTAAGCATCATTTTCACTCTTGAGCTCTCTCCATGGAATCAACTTGATGGCACTTAAGACTGCTGTCATGGCTCCAGTTAAAATAAAATCATTACAGTGCTTAGTAGAGTGGCGGACTATATCAAAGTGCACACAGTATTTGCTTTTGTCTTGAAATCAATCATTTGAGAAAATAACAAATACTTAAACGAGGAATAACTTCCACAGCTCACTACAAAATAAGTTGCCATTAGAATAACTATGACACACAACATATGTAGCACATCTTGTTGGTTCCTCGTGATCATCCATACAATGATCAATGAGAATAATAACCATATAATGTTTTTCCTTTGCACTGTAAAAATAAGAGCTATGCACACACATATCCCCAATAGCTAATCATGCCTAGATACGCACATGTGAATCTTGATCTATAAGACAAGATTTCAGAAAATTCAACAAGTTTGCCCTTTCAATGAATACATAACAAATCTTATCCATCAATACTAAACCTTTAACAACTGTGAGAATGCCCGATTTCTCTTCCTAAGTGCAACAACTATTAAGCATCTTTTTCACTCTTGAGCTCCTTCCATGGAATCAATTTAATTACACTTAAAATTGCTGCTAGGGTGGGCAAAAAAACTGCCAACCGGTAAACCAGACCGACCCGATTTGGTTCGGGTCGATTTTCGGAGTTGGTGGGTTGGGTTGCGGGTTTTAGCTGGCCGAACTGAACAGGCCAAACCCGGTCAAAACTGAACTGGATCGACCGGGTTCGGTTTAACTGGTTTGGAGCTTATTTATATTTTTTTATTTTTCTCCCTTAAAGGCGACTTTTTTTTTTTTTTTGGAAATAAACGTTTAAGACGCGTTTTGGTCCAATACATATCAAACAATTCAGATTTTTAAAATACATATCAAACACTCAACCTAAATACCACACTTCTACAACCTATCACATTTCTACAACTTAACAATTCAGATCCGGCCACAAAATCTGAAACCTTAACATATCATTCATATCAGACACTCAAAATACCATATTTCTACAACTTAACAATTCAGATCCGGCCATAAAATCTGGCGCGGGGACGGAGAATATTAGTTGAGCAAAAAAAAGGATCTGTTTTGCTGCATATGTTCCGACACAGCGGCTGCTACGCTCTACCTCCCCCGCCAGTGCTACCTCCGTCGTATATCTCTCTCTATCTGCTAGTCTGCCTCCGACGTCTCTCTTTCTCCCTCTCTCTCTATTTCTCCCTTACCCTCTAACTCGTTTCTTGTCTAAAGTGAAACCCTCAATCCAAGTATCTTTGAGTATCATATTAAAGATAGGGCTTAATATTGGGCCTACAGAATTTGGGCCAGATTTTAAGTTTTTTTTTTTTAAAAAAAAAGTCCAAAACAGGCACTCGACCTGACCCGAACCGACCCATGTCGGGCCGGTTTCAGTTTCAAAAAATGAAAATTGAACAGTAGTCCGGTCGGTTCCGGGTCCGAGCCTAACCCGGCCCGACCAACCCGATGCCCAGGCCCAACTGCTGCTGTGGCTCCCATCAAAATTAAATCATTACATTGCTTAATAGAGATGCGGACTAGATCACTAAGTGCATTCACAACATTTGCTTTTATCTCAAAATCAATCACTTTAGAGAATAGCAAATACTTCAAATGAGGGATTGTTTTCCACAACTCACTACAAAACTAGTTGCCATGAAAAGAAACATACAACACAACTTATATAGCACATTTGGTTGGTTCCTTATGATCATCCATATATTGTTCAATGAGAACACTAACCATATGATGTTTTTCATGTGCACGATAAAAATAAGAGCTATGCACACACATATTCTCAGTAACCAAACATATCTGGACACATACGTCGGAATCTTGATCCATAAGACAAGACATTAGAAAATCTAACAAATTTGCCTGTTCAACGAATACATAATAAATCTTAACCATCAATGCTAATCCTTTCACAATTGTGAGAATGCTCGATTTTTTTTCCTTAGTACAAACACCATTAAGCATCTTTTTCACTCTTGAGCTCCTTCGTAGAATTAGCTTGATGACACTTAAGAGTACTCACATGATTCCCATCAAATTTAAATCATCATAGTACATAGTAGAGTCACGAACTAGATCACTAAGTTCATTCACAACATTTATGATGCTCGGACTCGCCTCACCGGCCAGCGTGCCAATGTCGACACGACATGAGTACTGGTATGGGATTGATACCAGAACCTCTATTTCCTGATAGGACACAGAGAACAATGAAAACATCCAACAAAGGTGCAACACAGAGGGAGAGGAGATGGAAATTGCCAAAGAGGGAAAAGAGAGGGAAGAGAGGGGCTATTGCCAAAAAACTTACCATTGATGGCTAGAATTCTATGAAGATCGAGTAGAGAAAAGGCATCGTAGAGGAAAGAGGATGAAAGAGAATATATGAATAACATGCTCTGTTTGAAACCCTAATTGATCTTGTATTTCGTTGGGCTAGATAATTATGTATAATTGAGCCTAAATTTCTTAAAACAAATAGAGCCCAAACTTTAAAAAACAAAATTTTTAATGGGCCATGTTTTTTAAATTAAATAATAGTGCTCATACTTGAAAAGTTCCAAAAAGCAAAAAAAAAAAAAGAATAAATAAATAATAAAAAAATAAAAATGTTACTGTATAGCTGTATCCCTATACCCGTGTCCAATTTGCAAACCTTCTTTAGCAGTGTCTCCGTATCCTAAATTTTTAAAAGTAGAAGATCTGACACTCGGATCCGTACCCATGTCCAAAACCCGTACCCGAGTCTGAACAACATAGTACAACATTGGTTTTTGTCACAAAATCAACCACTTGAGAAAATAGCAAATACTTCACATAGGGGATGACTTTCTACAGCTCACTACAAAACAAGTTGCTATGAGAATAAACACAACACACAACATATGTAGCACATCTCAATAGTTTTTTGTGATCATCCATACATTGTTGAATGAGAACACTAACCATAGATGTTTTTCTCTGCACTTAAAAAATAAAAGCTATGCAAGACATATTCTCAACAGCCAAACATGACTCAGCATATACATGTAGATCTTGGTCCATAGGAGAAGACATAAGTAAATTTAACAAATTTGCCCTTTCAATGAATACATAATAAATCTTATCCTTCAATGCTAATCCTTCCACAATTGTGAGAATGCTCAATTTTGCTTCCATAGTGTAGGGACAGTTAAGCATCTTTTTCATTATTGAGCTCCCTCTATGGAATCAACTTGATAGCACGTAAAACTGTTCTTATGGCTCCGGTCAAAATTAAATCATCACAATGCTTAATAGAATGTCAGACTATACCATAAGTGCATTCACAATATTTTCTTTTGTCTTGAAATCAATCATTTGAGAAAATAGCAAATACTTCAAATGAGAGATAAATTTCCAGAGCTCACTACAAAACAACTTGCTATAAGAAAAAATATCACACACAACATATGTAGCACTTCTTGTTGGTTCATCTTGATCATTCATTCATCGTTCAATGAGAAAGTAACCAGATGATGCTTTTCCTTTGCATTATAAAAATAAGAGTTATACACACACTTATTTCCAATAGCTAAGCATGCCTGAGCACGCACATGCAAACCTTGGTCCATAAGACAAAACTTCAGAAATCTAACGATTTGTCCTTTCAATGAATACATAATAAATCTTATATATTAATGTTAATCATTTAAAAATTGTAAGATTGATAGATTTTAATTCCTTCGTGCAAGGACCATTAAACATCTTTTCCACTCTTGAGCTCCCTCTATAGAATAAACTTAATGATACTTAACACTGCAGTCATGGCTTCCTTCAAAATTAAATCATCAAAATGCTTAATAAAATGGCAGACTTGATCACTAAATGCATTCAATAAATCAACTACTTGAAAAAATTAGCAAATGCTACATATGAGAGATGGCTTTCCTCGATTTATTACAAGACAAGTTGCTATGAGAATAAACATGAAACACCCCACATGTAGCGCATCCAATTGGTTCCTTGTGATCATCCATACATTGCTCAATGAGAACACTAACTATATGATATTTTTCATGCGCACTATAAAAATAAAAGCAATGCACAGACATATTCCCAACAACCTAGCATGCCTAGGTACGTACATGCAAATCTTAGCCAATAAGACAAGACATAAAAAAAATCTAACATTGCCCTTTCAATGAAATACAAAATAAGTCCTATCAATCAATGTTAATCCTTTCACAATTGTGAGAATGCCTGATTTTTCTTCCTTAGTGTAAAGACCATTATACATCATTTACGTTCTTGGGTTCATTCCATATAATCAACTTGATGACACTTAAGACTATTGTCATAGCTCCTGACAACATTAAATTATCAAAGTGCATAGTAGAAAGGTAGAATAGATCACTAAGAGCATTCACAATATTTGCCTTTATCTCGAAATGAGTTGTTTGAGAAAATAGCAAATACTTTAGATAAGGAGTGACTTTCCACAGTTCACTACAAAACAAGTTGCTTTTAGAATAAACGAAAAACATAGCATATATAGCATATTTCATTAGTTACTCGTCATCATACACCGTTCAATGAGAACATTAACCATATGATGTTTTTCCTATGCACTGTAAAAATAAAAGCTATGCACACACATGTTCCCAACAACCAAGTATGCTCGCGCACGCACACACATGCAAATCTTGGTCTATAGGACAAGATATCAGTAAATCTAACACATTAGCCTTTTCAATGAATACATAATAAATCTTATGAATCAATGCTAATGTTTTAACAATTGTGAGAATGCCTGGTTTTACTTTCTTAGTGCAAGGACCGTTAAGCATCATTTTCACTCTAGAGCTACGCCGATAGAATCAACTCGATAATACTGCTCCTATTAAAATTAAATCATCACAGTGTTTAGTAGAGTGGTGGACTGCATTCACAATATTTGCTTTTGTCTTGAAATCAACAACTTGAGAAAATAACAAACACTTCATATAAGGTATAGCTTTCCAAATCTCACTATAAAACAAGTTGCTATGAGAAGAAACATGGAAAACCATATATGTAGCACATCTCGTTGGTTCCTTGACATCATCCATATATCATTCAGTAAGAGCACTAACCATATGATGCTTTTCTTGTGCACTGTAAATATAAAAGCATCTCCAATGAGATGTCCACTGTAGATGTCTATTGATAGAAGAAAGATAGAGAGGAGAAATTATCACAAGTTGCAATAAAAAGAGACATAACTCACTATAAAATAAGCTGCCATAAGAGGAAACATTTCACACAACATATGTAACATTATCATTGGTTCCTTGTGATCCTCTCTACATCGTTCAATGAGAACACCAACTATATGAATTTTTCTTGTGCAATATATAAATAAGAGCTATGCACATACATATTCCCAATAGCCAAGCATGCATGGGTATATACATGTGAATCTTGGTCCATAGGACAAGTCTTTAGAAAATATAACTTTTCTCTTTCAATGAACATATAATAAATCTTACGTCATAAAGCCAACCCTTTAACAATGGTGAGAATGCCCAATACTACTTAGTGCAATGATCGTTATGCATCCTTTTGACTCTTGAGCTTCTCATATAATCAACTTGATGACACTTAAGACTGCTGTCCTATCAAAATTAAATCGTCATAGTGCTTAGTAGAGTTGTGGACTAGATCACTAAGTGCATTCACAACATTTGCTTTTGTCTCAAAATTAACCACTCATGATTATAGCAAATACTTCAGATACAAAAGTTTTAGAGAGATATAAAATTAAGATATGAATAAGTGACATTATAAATGTGACACATTTGTACTGGATGATGAAAAAATATCTATATAGTCATCACCCAGTGAAATTGTGTCACATAAACGTGCCACTTATTCATATTTTCTTTTCATGTCTCTCTAGAATTACTCCTTCAGATAAAAGATGACTTTCCAGGGCTAATTATAAAATAAGTTGTTATGAGAGGAAAAATGGCACGCTGCATATATAGCACATCTAGTTGGTTTCTCATGACCATCCATACATGATACATCGTTCAATGAGAACACTAACCATATGATTTTTTCCTATGCACTGTAAAAATAAAAGCTATGTATACACATAATCCCAACAGCTAAGCATGCCTTGGCGCGCACATACAAATCTTAACTTCAAGATAAGTTTTCATGTTACTACACCAAAAACTATAATTATCTTTGGTGAGTCGAGGAAAAGTAGTTGTTCGCCTTTTCTTTTTCTTAAACTTCTATAACATTGCTTTTATACCACTTTTGTTGGAAAACCAACTAAACAAAATGGACAAACAACAAACTTTTGTTTAGGAGATGGCATGGAGGGTCAGCGAGAACACTCAACTATATTTCTTATAGGGCTGGCTAGAATGCTAAGCTAGGGCCTCCAGCTGGAAATACCAAAAAACAAAAAATCCGTTTCCAAACATATACATATATATATATATATATTTAAATATAGAATAAAAAGAATGTATATGCCTAAAACATGTAAATTGTTAGTCTAGCCGAGTTCATAGAATTATAAATTCAAATCTTTACTTTTACTAAAGGTTAAAGGTTCGAATCATCTTACCAACACATTTGGTTTATTTATTTTTTTGAACTACGAATCTTAACTTTCAGTATTTTTATTTTATTTTATAGTAGTAATATATACTAATTTCCTTTGACTTTTTAAAAAATTTTAATTTTTAAATAATGAATGCTAATTTTGCATCACAATTTTATAAGAAAAGCGACCCATTAGTGCTTTAGTTATCCAATTTTCAAATATATACCTTTTAGATAATAAAATATAATTAAAAGTTTAACATATATGGCTTACTAAAATGAATATTCTTTTAAATATTTTTTAAATTTCTTAAGCATAAAAAGTAATAGTCATTCAAAATTTAAATTCAGAAGGCTAGCCTTTTATAGACTTTACCATCATACATTATCACTTACTCTATGCAAAATTAAATGCATAGTTTCATAACTAAGAACATAACTTCAAAGATAACAAACTTAATGTAACAATAAATGAAGTTTAATATTCTAACAGTTGTATATGTGAGGGTGTTGGTGTAAAATCACGATTAGTTCACCTTTTTCATTCTTGTTTTGTATTCTGCACTTGATTTTGAGGTGAGATCCAACCACGAAAAGGAGAGAGATTCGAATTATAAGATCTTTTCCTTAAGTGCTTTTATTCGATTTTAAGACAAAAAAAGAAAATGTGCTAATCTGTTTTAATCCAATCTAAAGGTTTCATATTCACAAGTTGATTGGTCTTACGTTGTTATTGTTGTTGTTATTGTTATTATTATTATAGTTCAGCTCTACTTATTGATGCATTGCAATTGTCATCCAAAACAAGGTTATCAAATTAAAGGTAAAAGTTTTAAGGAAAAAAAAAAGAGACATTTTTCATTTAAAATAGACCAACGACGCTAAGGGCATAAAGTTTTGAAACTTTGAAAAATGAAAAATTACATTAATTTGAAACAGCTAATATACAAAATAAAGTAATATTTACCAACGAAATGCACCAATCACCCATCTTCAAATGAAAGGGGACATATTGAAGTTATATAACCAATGATATGTTGAATCCTTTAGTTAATTTTATCCAACTAATCTTCCTTTTGGTTCTCTGTCTCCTTAAAAAAAGGCTACTTACAAGGATTCTCATGTTCATTCATTGTAAATAATAACATAAAATATAAATTATTATTTCAAATAACAAAGGTTAGTGCTAGGAGTTGCTTTCACACAACAAAGAAAATAATTTTTTGTATATTCAAAATCTACAAACGGATGATTACAAAAATAAGTCATTTTCTATTAAGGAATAAATAAATAAATAAATGATGAATCAAAAAATCTATCTTCAACCCAATGAAGGTGAGCTAGAATTGTTCAATAAATGATTCATCCTACATACTAGCCTAACAAATTTATGAGAATAAAAGAACAAAAAATAGAGTTAGCATCCACATTTGAAAGGGCAGAGTAGCAGCACGAGAGGTGCTGCCAAGTGCGAATGAGCTAAGCTTCTGTAAATCCTGGATATATTTACTTCCTATCGAGCCTTAGTTAGCAGAGATGGAATGGGAGTTCTTGGACTTGGCAGCCCCATACCAGCAAGCCTGGGAGAGAGTCGAACCTTAGGACTTGGTCTTGGTGACGGAATAGGGCCATAGTTGTTGACAGGTCCACAAGGTACCCGAGGAGAAAGGTTAACTTGTTCAAGTGCTCGGAATTGCATCTCTGTAGGGTATTCCCGGACACATCCAATACGTGGTCCAGCTCCAGTAGTCCATTTGCAGGACATGTGCTTAGCCAAGCTATATAAGGTTCTATCCATCTGATCAACACCCTTTGTTTCTGTTTTCTGGGCATGGCTATCTACTTCAGACATGCTTACATCCTCTGGTTGTTTGGATTCAGAACCACCTAATGATGGTCTTGGAATTGATTCCTCATTAGCATCCTTATTAAGAGGTGGCATGTCATCATCGATCTCACATCTCTGCGAAAAATGAAATGGAAAACGGTCATCAACTAATACTTGTCTACAAGGGAACCTAATTTGCAGAGCAAAATTGCTACCAAAATTAAACAAATAAATGAGCATCTATTGCTGAAAAGGATAACAAGATGTGTCCAGAAAGCAGAGGTTTGAATCAATTACCTTTACATTGGCAAGATCTACACAGTGATCTTCCAAGAAGCTTATAAATTCGCTGAAGTTCTCTTCTGTTGGATGATAGTGACCACTATATGGCCAAATTGCCTGAAAAATGGGAAGATGATTCAACCGACTTACAAAATACATGATGATGGTGAGATACCAAACTTCCATACTAAAATTATTGTAAAATACCTAGCATTATGAATATATACCTCAAGAATGCCATCATGGGCAACCAATCTTCCAGCTGCTGTGATGGCCCCACCAGCAAGAAAACTTGAATGCTGAAAAAGGCCTTTCTTCTTCTTGCCTACGTAGAGAATTCTTGTCGTGCTAAGAACAAATATCCATTTGGAACCTTCAACGGTGTCCACCGGGGTACCAGTTTCTTTGTACACGAGCTTCCCACTTTCGACCACGACTTCATATGACTCTCTCTCTTTCTGTTTGAGGAAAAAATCATTTACACTCGTGAGAATGATAGCCCTCATGCCTCCAAAACATAAATTCACTTGTAATTCACAATCGTGAGAATGCTTAGACACTTCAATGACTTGAAACTTACAGGTCCTAGATATTTGATGCATTGCCGTTGCAAATTCGCCCTTGGGCATTTCTCAAGATTTAGTTCTTTTCCATCTCCAACATCCAACCTTCACATTATGGAATCAATATTGTAAAGCAAGTGAGTAAGAAATCCTTTTTTGAGGAAAAAGAAATTTTTGAATGCATTTAGTAGTTCTGAAATTTGTTCCTCAAAGCAAACAAGTTATCAAAATTGAAAGGGTTAGTGGGCGCATACCAGTAAAAGAAAGGCTGTGCACTTTCACTTTTGAACCAGACATCATAATAGATATGTAAATTGTGTCCATATCTATGGCGTGGATCAATCTGCAGAAACAAGGGTGCAAATGAGCAATAGCAGGTATATGGAATCTCTGTTTCTGTCTCTTCGTAAAAATCTGCTTAGAATTGTGTGAATGTGATTAATACAGCACAGGAAAGATCTTCAACTACGTGTTTAAGCAAAGTTTACTTTTTTCAGATTTGGCCTTTTCATCACTAAGAGAAAGGTAGAAACATTGTCAAAAGCATTTACTTAGAAAATGGAATCACATTTTTGTCTCTTCATAACAGTAGACATGCTTGTTTTTGGCCCTGATGGAGGTCCCAAAATTTGATAAGAGCGAATCCAAAAGTTAAAAAACCATTTCAATAATATTTTTAATTAGAAAAAATACAATGCAATGGTCAGAGGAGTTACAGCTTCAAGCCAGTGCTGTAAAGCAAGTTGCTGGGCCTTCTCGTCTTTAGACAATCCCTTTCCAACCTGCAATCACAAACTAAATCTTGTTATCTAGAGATTCTCTCAAGGTAAAAATTGAAATGATATACTAGCATGGGAAAATAATAAAAAATTATAAAAAACAAACAGAAAACTACATAGAACAGTTGAAGTGATTGTTTGAATATTGACCTTGGCTGCTCTTGTCCTTGCTCTAGCCCACCGTGAAACAGCAGTTTCTGGTTTCTCATCATCAAAGAACGATACAGAGCATCGCTTGAGGGCTGCGAAGTCCAACGCTTTCCACCTATATGAGATTGGCATTTATGAGCAGCTAAATTCGGTTGTGAGAAGTACATAATTTATGAGACTACAGAAAATGATAGCAGCAAACACACCATAGCTCCTCAACTACAACTGCACAATCTGCAAGGTTTCTTCTAGTCCGGTAGCTCTTGTATACTTTCTGAACCTTGACAGCAGCAGCATCAAGCTCGCTAACAGGTCGGGGAGAAAACATAATGGCAGGTTCTGGGAGAAAATCTAAAGTGATTGATTTATGCGTGGACCTATCTTCTTTTGAATTTGAATCATCAGGTTCTGTTTGCCTGATGTCTTGAAGTAGATTCTTGAATGAAAGAGATCGGAAGAGCGTCGTTTTCCAGGATCGCAATTTCTCAAGTTTATCGAGTTCTTCCTACTGAGTGTATTGCTGCCTCTTGCCATGGTGATACCTGAATCTTCTTTACCAAAGCTGTTGGTCCGTAAAATCATGCAGGCCTCCCAACAACAAAGCTAATACCAAGTGGGAAATCCAAAAGACTCTCTTCCACAAAGTGAAAAAGATGAATGAGCTGCAAAAGATTTCAAGGTCTCCCCACCTGTCAAGTCTGTAACCGAACTCCTTATCAGTCATGAAATGCTATATAGAAGCTTGAAAATAGCCAACCGAATTTACTTTTCCCAATTTTAATTCAGTTTCCACAATTATACAAAATTCTCAATAAAACAGTTCTTGACCTATAATCTAGAAGGCCAACCTTAAACAGGAAAATCAGGTAAAAAATTCCCATGAACTACGATAGCCCATGTGTGAAATCGTCATCATATCTTTCTTTAATCAATATTATGACGCAGAAGAACTCCACAAACAAAACCAGTCATCAAAACCCAGAAACTACAGAACCGCCATAAACAATAAACCTCATAAATCTCCTAAGAATTGTAACATCAGAAACAACATTCACATCTAAACAACAGAAGGGAAGTCTATCATTAAACCATTTTTGAATAACTTACCAGAAATGGAATTCTATATTCCCCTTTTTCTGTTGAATATTATTTGATCACTGTGTGCTATTCTGAATAGTTTATTATTACTGTGAACATTGAACAACTACCCTCCTTATATATGCCCCAGCCCACGTACGGATTTCTGGAAATTGAAATTACTAAAATATTATTATGGTCAAAGTGAGCTTCAAATAGGAATGGGACGTGTGGACAGGAGACCCAACAATGGTTTCTGAAATTTTTTGTTAGTTATATTTATATCATTGAGATTGGAATGCGGAAAATGGTGGTGGGTTATTCAAAGCTTTTTGCTGCTCTCAATTTCAAAGCCACGAGATTTGATGAATTCAAAGCTTGATGTCTTTGAACCCAAACGGATTCTGAAGCACGTAAACCTTTATTTATGCCAGCCTTCTTCCCAAATATACAAATTTTTAGTGCAAATTTCACATATAGTACCCAATTTTTACACTTTATATCAGTTAGGTCCCTTTCTTTTTTCAACAACACTGTGAGTCCCAAACTTTTTATAAACTGACACATTAGGTCTTTAATCCCAAAAATTGACAATGATGCACTTTACTCTTTAAATAAAAATAAAACTAAGAAGAACTTTTAAAAAAATAGAAAAGAAAATTGTTTCCTCTCCACCATACTTACCTAGTTACGCATCCTACCATCACCCCGAACGTGACTTAAAATGACAAAATTCCATCTGTAAAATTTTTTCGGGAGGGGTGATGATAATTTTGGAAGCAATGGGGGAGAGTCAACAGCAAAATGTAGATATTCTCTTTTGCTGGAGAAATTTGTAAAATTCGTTCAGTTGGTGGCGGAATTTATAAAATTTGTTCGAGTTGACATGGGTAACTAGGTAGGAGCCAGGGGGAGGAAATTAATTATTTTTTCTTTACTTTTTAAAATTATTTTTATTTTTATTTAAAAAATAAGGGTATGAAAGTCATTTTAATGGCCTTAGGGACTTTATGTGCGAATTTATTAAAGTTAGGAGACTCAAGGCATTGAAAAGAAAAGAATAAAGACCCAGTTGATATAAAATGCAAAGCTAGGAGACCATGGTGAAATTTACCCAAAGATTTACACAAAATATGACACGCTATGCGCTAGGCAGGACCCGTTATTTTTAATACATTATATACTACTTCTAAATCAATGGTCATCACATAAATACATATGTTTGTGTCAAATTTTGTACAATTTTCATTTTTATATAAAATAATAAAAGTAGTGGCATCCTTTTTTTAAATTTTGAGAAACATTATTAGTGCAGTAAAAATGTACAACAAATTGTATATACAGTTGACATGATCATGTTAACTTACACATCAAATCAATTTATCATCATTAGTTATCACATAGGCTATATGTGTGTTAGAACAAATTGTTGTATGTTTTTATTGTCTAATGGTATCTTTTTCCTTCTTTTTTTTTTTTTTTAAATACAATGAGTAGTGGGTTTTTTGGCCTCGTTACAAGACAATCTCTAATGCATGAGGTCTTCCAACAAGGTCCAAGAAGGAGAGATAAAGACTCAAAAAAAATCGCGGGACTCATATTTTTTTAATTTTCTTTTTCTTTTAATCACTTTTCTCCTATTTACACCACTATTTCTTCATTATTTCTCTCTTGTATCCAGTGCAAGGTCAATTTTTGGACCGTCATCCAATACTCTACTACTACTATTTTATTATTTTTTTTAAATTTCTATCTATCTCTCTCCTCTTTTTCACTTTTCCCTCTCTTTTTTTCTTACGCATCTTTCCATCAACATTCAATTAAAGTAATCATTTTCTTTCTATCTTTCTCCTCTTTTGACCATGTTGAAAGACCTCATACAGTAAAGATGCGCTTATAAATTTATGTCAAAGGGACATTACTTTGTTGGAATTCAATAGCAATGACTCTTGCTATCTGAATGAGCTAGTTTAGTAGGTCATATCCCCTTTTCAGACTATCGAGTTTGCATCAATTTCTTGTGGTTTTAGCGCGTCATTCTTTTAGCTTTTCTCTTACATATATTATTATATAGACCAACAAAATTGACTTGACTACTTAAAACGAGAAAGTAAGATGGTCAAAATATCTAAACTCTAAAGATATATTAAAATATTAAAACATATATATACACACACAATTGATATTCTAAATCATCGACACGAAAATCTCGATTGTAGTTAAATTCAACCTAGCTAGAGTAGTGTCCTAAAAAGCTCCCGTATAAGTCCTGTCTAAACAACACTTATTCTTAAAGTTTAGACTCAACACTTTGCACTTTATCATGAATTCATCGCACTTTATTACACATTTGTGCGTTTAAACACTCTTAGACTTAAGGTTTGGTCTTGACTCTTTTCTATGCATTACGGTTTGTAAAACATTGAGCTAGACTAAATCGATATCTAGAAACTTTTCCTTTTTATATTACAAGAAATAGTCAACATGTTCCTTACATTCCTTTATTATTATTATTATTATTATTATTATTTGAATGTGAGGAAAATGCACGTATTCCTTCTATCATCTAAGAAAAACACGTTTAATACTAAAACTATTCAAAATGATTAATTTTCTAGAAATTAATAGGTAAAAATGTTGACGAGAAAATTATTATTACTATGATGAGTGTTGTAGCAGAGGCAAGACTCGAGAGACGGGTATGAGTTAACAACAGATTTAGAAAGCTCTACATGGGCATATATTTGTTTTCTCAGTAGACATTTGATCGCTTCAATTCGTTTTTGAATAGCTTAATTTATTAGGAAAATGCCTTGATACATACAACTAATTGTGCAAATTAATAAATTATTGACCTATATGATAATTATTGATAAAAAAGTGATATAATGTCTGAGTTGACAATGACAATACCCTACTAAGTGTTGCATGTATAATTTATTGTACATTTAATATTGCTCAATTTCTTCTAATAATAATGAGTGAGGATTAGTCCACTTAATAGTTGTTAAATAACCGGAAGTGAGGTGCGAAGATGCACGCCACGCATGCGTCTATGACAGCAGACGTTGTCATTATAACACTTCCCATGTCAAGTGTCTAAAATTATAATTACTTTTCTATTAATGGGACATTTGGTAGTATTTTACTAATAGCGTGCATTGTAAAAATTGTCGACAATGGACATTTGAAAATTCTTGGTCACCAAAATTGGTCATGGCCATGAGGATGAATCTATTTAGGCATGAAAGTTTGACAAAAATATATGTAATTTATATGATTATCGTTGATTTAAAAGCAACATGATGTATAGTGTAGAAGAACTAGTGGTTCACCTTGTATAAAAAAAAAAACTATTGAAAAGTAATTAAACAAATTGATGGGTAAATTTCAAAAAAGGTTCTCAACCTTTGCAAAAAGTAACAATTTTATCCCTAATTTTTTTTCAATCATGTAGGTTCTCAACCATTCAAAAATATATATA